>OY723242.1:600000-782535 GCA_963210315.1 Rhynchopus euleeides | reverse complement strand
TCGATGCCACCTACACTGAACAATAAAAGAAGATGAACGTGTGTTTTGCGTGTGTGTGTCTTAGGAGAGCGGTGTGATTACCTATGGGCTTCAAGAAGGCTGGGCTACCGGCCTGCCCCCTACCCGGTGCCACTTGCGCTTTCCAAAAAGATTCACGCGCGAATGTGTGGCTTTGAAAAATACTCACATTGGGTGTGCGTATGTGTGGGGAACTTCCCAAAGGGCAGGGTTATTTTTTTGACACGCCGAACCGTGCATTGTGTGTGCTGAGACATTATTCTTTGGGGGTGGGTGGGTGGGTGGGTGTGGGATGGAGATGTAGGCCACCGCACACACCTGTCGTGGTCAGGACTCTCGTCTGGATGGGCTGCGCAAAATAAGCTCTCTGGTTTCAACACGTTTTTCAAAAAAAAAACATCTCAGTCTCACCAGGCAGAACAATAGAAAAAACAGTCATGCCAACTGCTGCTACACAGGAAAACGGCGGTGGCGGGAGTGGCTTACTCCTGGCAGGAAGTGTTGCTCTCGAAATAAAATAAAACTATTCCAGAAGATGCCCCAACTTGAGCGCCGGGAAAGCTCGAAAACTTGCTGGCGCGTGGATGGGAGGGGTAGTCATCCCAGGTGTTGTGTATGTAGTGTGTATGTGTACCGTTGCATCTCGCCCCAGGGGGTCAGCCCCGGCGTGCTTGATGTTGGACCATAAAATGGCCTGCAGGGTGTGCTTGTGGTGGCCAGCACCACCGAATCATGAAATTCAATGAAAATGCACCGATTTATTTTTCTTGGATTTTCCCCACCCTCCCACCCCCACACCCACCACCCTACTTGGCAACTCGCCCGAGTTGGGCCAGGACAACTCTGTGCCCCAGACCCAATCCCCAAAGCCTGCCGGTGATACTTTTATTTGGGGTTGAAACCTGCTCTACTGACACACAGTTATCCTCTGCCCCGGAACTCATATTTTTCTTTGGCTTGGTAGGCTTGCCGGAAGAGACAAAATAATCAAGAGCAGCGGGGGAAAAAAAATATCAACAGGACGCAACAATTTAAACTCCCCCACCCCACACCAGCCCCCAAGAAGCAGAAAGCGAATGCCCTGCTTCTTCATCTCCCGCCTCCCCTTCTCGCCTCGTCATGTCTATTTCCATTCCCCCCTCCCCCACCCCCCCCCCCCCCCCCCTTCCCCTGGACTAACATTGCAAGAAGGTGCTGGGAGACTCGCTTTTCCTTTCACCCTCAACAATTAAACCCCACCCTCTCACCCCTTCCACTCCCGTGGCGGAAGTCTTCCCCTACGAGCCTGTCTGGCTATGTTGGGAACTCCAGAGGTATCGCGCTGCCTGGTGATTCTGTGCCCCCCCCACCCCCTTCCCCCCGGGATGATTTCGTTCCAACTTTATTAGCAAAAAAATATGGACTCTTAGCAGGCTCTCTCTTGGGAGGGGGGGGGGGGGTAGGGGGGGTCAAATGGGGGTGACAAACACGATTTTTCAAAAAACCGGCGCAGAGGCCCCAAAGCCCCCATAAACCCTCCAAACCCCCCCAGATCGGTCCGGAAACCCATCGAACCCCACTTTTCCACCATTCCGGGCACCTCAGGTGCCCGAATTGGGGTACCTAAATTTTGTGCCACCGTTTGGTACCGTACAGTGCCACTGTGTGGGAGGTTGGAAAAGAAAATGCCCCAACACACCACATCTGAGGGTTGCAATGCATGTTGCTTGCCAACCACGTCATCCGGTGGGTGTCAGGCGCTATGTAGGTGGCATTAGCCAGGTCTTCGATGTGTTCTGGCTTGTATATATACCTCCCTGCCTGCGGCACAGGCACTGCCTTTGTCCCCCACACCAGCCACAGAGAGCGTATTGTACTCGGTCCACGGTTGCTGATTCATTGTGATGCGTTGTATCCTCGAGTGAACGTCACACACTAGTGGCACCACCACCCGCCATCCGAGAGCTGTATTGACTTTGCGCGCTTCCGTTGTATTCACCTCGCCACGCATATTGCACCGTTCAGTACCAGTGCTCTTGGGCCAGGCAAAGTAGACCGCAGCAACTACCAATTCTGGCACAATGGGTACCACGACAGCGCACTTCATGTGTTCCCGGAATGTACAGCTCGTGTTGCAACAGTCGTTGTCAACACATCCCGGTTGTGGAGCACTGCTGCACAGGAATCACACGACCATCTGGACTGTTCCGTACCTACAGGCAGCCTCCCGGTGCATGGTGGCAGGGAGGTATATATACAAGCCAGAACACATCGAAGACCTGGCTAATGCCACCTACATAGCGCCTGACACCCACCGGATGACGTGGTTGGCAAGCAACATGCATTGCAACCCTCAGATGTGGTGTGTTGGGGCATTTTCTTTTCCAACCTCCCACACAGTGGCACTGTACGGTACCAAACGGTGGCACAAAATTTAGGTACCCCAATTCGGGCACCTGAGGTGCCCGGAATGGTGGAAAAGTGGGGTTCGATGGGTTTCCGGACCGATCTGGGGGGGTTTGGAGGGTTTACGGGGGCTTTGGGGCCTCTGCGCCGGTTTTTTGAAAAATCGTGTTTGTCCACGTAAAAGGGTGGCATTTGACCCCCCCTAGGGGGGGGGGGGAAGACTGCTCGGGGTAGTACGGCCAAAGAAATGTTCAAAAAATTGTTCAATGAATGGGCGGAAATCCGCTCGCCTCGCTGCCTATATTGCATCGCTGAAGGCCATGTCAGCTTCTCTAGGGTTGATTGCCTGAACCAGTAGTGTGCATATATATATTTCCCCCTTTTTTTTTGCAATCGCATTGGGGGCGGATTTCCTTGCCAGGTTCTGTTTGCAAAAAAAAAATGTATGTGGCCTGCGTGTCTGGAGGAAAAAAAAGGCCGGAAGTTTTGTCCCTTCCCCACCCCACCTCCAGCAACAAGCACCTCGGACGAACCATCTGCCCTTCCCCACCATCACCACCTCCGAACCATGCTTTTATAATTCGAATTGCCACTCTCCCTCCTCTCCGTCACCGCACCCTCGTCTCCCACCCGTGTATCGTCGGGTGGAGGGGGAAGAGGTGGGTTTGGCGTGGGGGTTGCACCCAGCCAAAGCCGCGTCCCGCCCACCTCCCCACCCACCCCACCCCACACCACCCATCTCTCCGCAAACATTCCGGTGGAGAAGCGTCGGCGAAAAGCGGCAAAAAAAAAGAACACTGAGCGGGCACTCAGCAGAGCAGAGAAGGGGAGGGGAGGGGAGGGGGTGTGTTTTTTTTGCACTTTCCATGTCCCCCGTCACACCCCCCACCCCGCGCTTTTTTTAAGCGCTTCTTCCCGCGGACTTCTGCCAGGTTTCTTCAGGGTGCCGGGAGGGAAGGCCAGAGTGGGAACTGGCGCATATCGTTTTTCCCATTGTGCCTCCCAGAACCCACGCTACGCCAGTGATTCGAGCGAAGGGGCGGCCTTCGCAGATTTCAAGCGTTACGTTTAACGTTCGTCACATGTGCTACCCAGCTGTTCGCACCTATCACGTCGGAACGTGTGGTCCTTTTAGATGGTACAGAACCCGGTGTGTATGTGCGACAGCAAATGTAACATCAGAGCTTCCTGCCCCACCAAACAAGAAGGGTCGATGCGTATACCACGTCAGTCGTTCTGTTCCCCAATGCTCCGTGAGGTCCGGCACCAGGTCCAGCCTCAGAGGCCGGGCTTCGCACATCCCAGCGTGGGTGCAGGAAAGACGGCACAAAATAATTTCAAATGTGCTGCTCCTGGCTTGGCGCAGAGCCCCTATCAGAGAGGCCGTGCCTGTGCTGCAGTGTTCAGAAAACACTTCTGTTCTGTTCTGTGGTGTGCAAAGTGGTGGTCGCTGTGTGTCAAACACGGCGACAGGCCCCGGCCGGCCTCCCCACTCTGGGGCTTACCAACAAAGCCAAATCAGGCCGGGGAAAGAGAGGGACAGTGAGGTATCTCAGGCAGATGGGCTTCTTCTTCCGGCGAGGGATCAAAAATAAGTCCAAAAAGTCTTTTAAAGAAAAGGATGTGCGTTGGCCGATTCCCAAAAAAAATATCCAGACGAAAAATGAGTATTTGTTGCTAAAAGGGCAATGTGGCGTGATGCGTTCTTATGTTGACTGGGTACTGCCACGGGGTTCTCTGCTGTTGGGTCTCTGTGCTTTTCCTCGAATAACGCTAAAGGCTGATCATCAAGCCGGGCCAATTCGGATTGTCAGCAGCAAAAAAAAAATCCCAAAGCTGACCAGTTGATCGCGCATTTTTTTGTTCACATCAGCAATCCGCAAAAGCTTGTGACCCGGTTTGGGATTCGTTCTTCTGAGCGTAAAAACAAAATGGATACGGCCCTCTCCTGTGCACAGCTGAAGGTATTGACCTCCTGACGTCTGGGCGGTTTTCAACATGGTCAGAAAAACCAAATAGGCTGTGTCTTTGAACGCACCTCACACCACACCCGCGGTCCCCCCAACCCGGGTGAGTGCCTTCGCAGCTGTGGTCTCAGCAAAAGCCTATCTGTGCACGTGACCCCACATATGCCCAACCCAACCCGTGGGGGTGTGGGGTGGGGTTGGGGGGTGATCCAGACGACCCCGCGTCACTTCGGGGAAGGTGTCCTGGCGAGGTCGGGCAGCGCGGTTTGCCCTTGGGCATATCGATGGCGCAGGGGCACACAAGGGTGGGCGAAGATCTGGGTGTGTTTTGGAAGAGACATGCAGGCATCCCCCCCCCCCCCCTAGGGCTAAGTTGGCGTGATACGTGATACGTATCGCGTATCAGATACGTATCACGTATCACAATTCGCGTCTCGCGTATCACTGAATGGGTCAGTGTTTTTGGTCCCCATACCCACGAGGCAGCAGATTGCGTTTCAGGGGGTCTGGGGGGCGGAGCCCCCCAGCCGCCGGAGGCCACGGTAGTGAACATATGTTCTCAGGCTGACTTCAGTCAAGCACCTGACCAAATTCAGTGGGTCATTGGGACAATAGTTCGGAATCGCCCTGCTCCCTGGGCCCCAGTGGGGCCAGGGGGGCGGGGGCAGATCAGAAATAATATTCTGGTAGGGCAGGCTGGTCAGGCCTGCCCTACCAAGGTTTCGGACTGAAATTAATAGGCAGCTGCCCTACCTGCCTGACCAGGCACGAGATCACTGAACACCTTATCCGGACGCCGTATCGGATATGTGTCTAGAAAGGGGCTTGGGGGCAACGCCTGCCGTATCAGTGCCGTTGCCGTATCGGATACGTATCACGTATCGCCCCCGCCAAAAAGGTGCTCTGAAACGCGTATCATGCCAACTTAGCCCTAGGGGGGGTCGAAAGCTCCCTTTTTTTGTCCCAAAATGGTGTTTTTCGACATCGCAGCCGCGGCCCTCTATTTGACCTTCTGACCCCCCAGAACCCACCATACCCCGGTTTTTGGGCCCTAGGAGTCCGATTTTCGGGCTCCCGAGCCCCGGAAATTCGATTTTTGATGATGTCAATTTTTCCGTTCCCTATACTGCACCTCCGGGTCATGGCACGGACGCCTGCCACGGGCAGATAGTAAAACACTCTCATCCTGGGACGTCCGAGCGCACACCATCCTGCGGCTGTGATTTTCTGGTGCAACCGCTCATCCGCGCCACAAACAACGTCGTATCCCAACGATTCGGACAGTGAGAAGATGCCATCGAATACTGCCATCTGACACAGTCGTTGGGTGGCCTGCTATTGAACTCGGAGCTGCCAGGAACAGGGAGGATGTCATCATAGCCGACAGTGATGTATTAGTGTTGATGCCCTCATAAGAATGCTTTCTTAGAATGCAAGGCAGGTAAACTGTCCCGACTAAACACTTGCCACTGCTGCCGTTATCTGCGAAGCATTTCTCCTGTGGGTGCAGACAGTCAAGGGAGGTGGAAGAGCGCAGCGAGTACCCAGCTGCAACGCAGAGCCCGAGCTTATCATCAAGGTTCTCTTCTGGCGCTCAAGACCAGGGTCCTGTGGGACCTGGTCTCAGAACAGTGTCCGGGTATTTTGCTGCACGCGCCTTATGTAAATGACGAGTGCGCAGAACTGGCTAAAGACGCTGCGAAGGATATGCTCGGGACATTCAAGCGTCCTCCGTACGCTGAGGCGAGGAAGGGGATCAAGGAATCACACAGTGCAACTCTCGCAACAACCATTTCACAGAAGAAGTGCGCGGGCTTCGAATGCACGTCCTGAATAATCAGAAAGTCATTGCACGCCTTGCTCAGCAAGCCATGAGCAAGTCGTGAGGGTTGGTTCGCAAACCCCCCTCCCGACAGAGGAGACCTTTCAACTTACAAAGAGTTCGTTGGCCAGACCAGCATCTCAGTGTCTGAGCAGTGGCCAGTTGTGCCGCCTGTCCCTTGCAGCCAAGCACCGCACACTGTGCAAGTTGATGACGGTTCCCACTCTGCATCAGTATGCATCTTTGCACGATCTGGCAGTGTATACAGAGAAAGAGATGGTGGCTGCCCGCATTCAACAGTTTGGTGCGACGCTGGAGTGGGAAGAGGGTCGAAAGATGCAGGATTGGCACCTATGGAGGGTCTTGAGGACGCAGGGGAGGAAGGGGTGGAGGAGGTCGAGGAAGTGGGCCTGCACATGGGCTGATAGTGGACTGGCGAACCTGTGCGTGACCCTGAGGTGCAGTATAGGGAACAAAATTTTGACATCATCAAAAATCGACTTTCCGGGGCTCGGGAGCCCGAAAATCGGACTCCTAGGGCCCAAAAACCGGGGTATGGTGGGTTCTGGGGGGTCAGAAGGTCAAATAGAGGGCCGCGGCTGCGATGTCGAAAAACCCCATTTTGGGACAGGCTTTCGACCCGCCCTACCTCCCCCGCCGCCCCCAGCCCATCCCCTGTCCCCACCCATTGCCGCCCCGCGCCTGAGAGGGTGATTGCACTGCAGCGCGACTGTACAATGTCACGAGGCGCACAGGCGCACAGGCACCCAGGTGGGAAATGTGTGGATCCATTCAGATGCAGTTGCCTGTTTGTTCGTCTCACGGTGCAGTCAAAAAGACTTGGATGGGTGCCTTCGATCGGTAGTACACACAAGTGAGTCGTCTCGCAGAAAGGGGGTCAAACTGACACAGTTTGGCACAGAGCGACTGCCCCCAGGTGTTGGAGTCCTTTTGCTTCTGTGAAAGGTTGCCTGCTAGTGACACTGTTGAACACGAGTCTTTTTTTGGCTCTCGGGCTGCTCTTGCTCTTCCAATCAAGCGTTGGTGAGGAATAGGGCCCTGTTGCCCTGTGTTTGTTGCACTGTATCTCAAACTGTGCCACTTTGTAGCCGGTTTTGTGAAGTATCCTGGAAGGGGCAACTCCACGCCCTCACGCAACCACATGTATCGCACAGAGTTTCTTAATCAATGGAGGTGTTCCTGAAGGACAGGCTGTGTGGGGAGCAGCATGCGGTGCACATCGGGGAGGGCGACACCCCGGTTCATCTCAAGGCAAACGCACTCGACGTGGTGCTCGGGTCCCCTCCCGATGCGCTTCCCGAGGACGTGGAGCTCTCGGTGGATGGGGTGGTGCTCGACGACAGCACCCCTCTGTCCGGTGCCGCACCTGTCTCCCACGGGTGCTCCATCGACGTCGCCCTCACGGGTGCTCGCTTCGTTGAGATGCTGCAGAAGCGGATGCTTCGCAACCTGGATGTCTCTCGGGTTGACGTGAAGACCACACCTTCCTGGGCACGGGGTCTACGGGACGTGGCGCTTGCGATGGTGCAGTACGAAGCTGAAGCGTTGCAGCACCTCGATGAGCCATTCCGCAATGACAAACACATCGTCAGTGTGGCGGTGCAGAGGGACTATGAGGCACTTCAACACGCTTCTGAAGACCTGCGTGAGGACGAGGACTTGGTGCTGCTGTTTATCCTGCACAAGGATTATGTCGAGGCTGATGATGTACCACCTGCACTGCTCAGCAACAAACCCTTCGTCCTCACTCTTGTGCAGCGCTGGGGTCTTGCACTCAAGCATGTCGATGCAGCACTGAAGGCCGACAGGGAGGTCGTCATGGCAGCTGTCCAAAGTGACGGCAGGGGGTGAACCTTTTGAACGGGCGCCTCCACGTGGCGAACCCCGGTAACGGTGAGGGTAGAGACCGGCGAAGATCCGTTCATTTTTCCGCTGCGTGCCCTATTTCAATACAGCGGGGGGCCCTTTTTCGCAGCTTTGAGCGTTATTGATGTTGTGGTGTTTGTGATTTCCCTTTTACCGTGGTGCACGCAACAGCTGGCGCTCGTCGGCTCGCAGGTTACGAGGCAATTGCTAGTCACACTGCTTGAGAGGCCTTCGGGCATTCGTTTGCTAGTAGCTTAGCTACACTTCTTCACTCCGTCTGAGGGGGCGGGTAGGGGGCTGCCATCAGCCCCCTGCCGTCCTGTGGTGTGTGCCCTTCTAGCTTCCATTTTTAAATCTAACACCGGTGTGTGTCCCGTGTGTCTTTTCCCTTCCCCACCCCCACACACGCATGCCGGACGGACGCTGGATAGCCTGCTCGACAGGCTAGCTCGGACCTGTGGCCGACGGGCCGGGGTCGGACCTCGTTCGGTTCAAACCCAACTAATGTCCAAAGTGACGGCAGCGCACTCCAGTACGCCTGTGAGTCCCTCCGCAACGACAGGCAGGTGGTCATGGCGGCAACGGCATGTGGTGGCTTGAAGCACGCAAGTGCTGCACTGCGCAACGACAAGGCGCTTGTTCTCCGTGCCATGGGGGGCATTGTTCCCCCATCGCTGTGTAACGACAACGATGTGATGTTAAATACAGTGCGTTGCCCAGAATACATCTTCAAAGCTGGTTCTGCCGCACTGCGCCGCACGAGTTTCCAACGTGAGGCTGTGCTGTGGAACGGTGGCGTCTTGCAGTATGTTGGAAAGGAGTCGTCCTTACGTGTGCCGCTTCACCAAGACCGAGACCTTATCCTTGCAGCAATTGAGACCGACCCTGGAGCACTCCTCTACGCCGACCCTTCCCTGCAGGGCGACAGGGAGGTGGTGCTCGCTGCGATGCACAGCAGAGCAAAGTGGGGTCATTCCTCTGCACTGGGCTGTGCACCCTCACACCTGAAGCAGGACGAGGAGGTGGTGCTGGCAGGTGTCCGGCGGAACCCAGATGTGCTCGAAGAAGCAGACACCTCGCTTCGCACCAACAGAGACTTCGTGCTGCAGTGTGTGAAGCTGCAGGGAGATGCCTTGCGGTTCGCCGACCCCTCTGTGTCCAGCGACAGGGGGGGTGAACCTTTTGAACGGGCGCCTCCACGTGGCGAACCCCGGTAACGGTGAGGGTAGAGACCGGCGAAGATCCGTTCATTTTTCCGCTGCGTGCCCTATTTCAATACAGCGGGGGGCCCTTTTTCGCAGCTTTGAGCGTTATTGATGTTGTGGTGTTTGTGATTTCCCTTTTACCGTGGTGCACGCAACAGCTGGCGCTCGTCGGCTCGCAGGTTACGAGGCAATTGCTAGTCACACTGCTTGAGAGGCCTTCGGGCATTCGTTTGCTAGTAGCTTAGCTACACTTCTTCACTCCGTCTGAGGGGGCGGGTAGGGGGCTGCCATCAGCCCCCTGCCGTCCTGTGGTGTGTGCCCTTCTAGCTTCCATTTTTAAATCTAACACCGGTGTGTGTCCCGTGTGTCTTTTCCCTTCCCCACCCCCACACACGCATGCCGGACGGACGCTGGATAGCCTGCTCGACAGGCTAGCTCGGACCTGTGGCCGACGGGCCGGGGTCGGACCTCGTTCGGTTCAAACCCAACTAATGTGTCCAGCGACAGGGAGGTGCGGCTTGCTGCGGTGGCACAGGACCCGAGTGTCTTGTTCTTGTGCGATGAGTCGATCCGCAGCAACAGAGATGTGGTCCTCGCAGCCGTGCGGAAGAATGGCGGTGTTTTGAAGTATGCTTCAGCCAACCTGCGCAAGGATCGTGAGGTCGTGCTTGCTGCTGCGAAGGCGTCACATGCTACCCTGGAAGGTGCTGACGTGACATTCCGCAAAGACGAGGAGGTGGTGCTCGCAGCCACACACACTGACAGGTATGCTCTTTATTCCACCGACCTGGAAAGCAGGTGTATTTTTAATCCCCGGTCTTCCCAGCCAAAAATTCCCGATTCATCCCCGCTTTTTTCCAGCTAAAAATGGTACCCAATGTCCCTCCTCCCCAGTGTGGGGCCCTTGGTCTTGTACCAAACGGGTTCCTTCCACGATTCCTCCCGCTCGCGCCATACTCGGGTGCTGGAGGAAACCCCCAAAAAACGGCTTTCAGGACCGTTATTCCGACGAACCCCCTGATATGCCACAGCTGAAACAGCCCAAGGACTTGCTGCGGTTACTAGACGGGCAGACACACGCTACACGGGGGGTCTGGGGGGCGGAGCCCCCCAGCCGCCGGAGGCCACGGTAGTGAACATCTGTTCAGTGTGGGCGTACAGATTCTTGTGTGAGTTGGCTGCGTCCTCCTGAGGCTACTGGAGCTGTTGGATTCCCTGACCTGATGGGAATCGAAGGACTTGGGTACGAGATATCCGCCACAGGGGGGTCTGGGGGGCGGAGCCCCCCAGCCGCCGGAGGCCACGGTAGTGAACGTCTGGGCTCTTGGCTGGAAAAAACCCGGTATTTTGGCTGGAAAAAAACGGTTTTTTGCTGGAAAAAAAACCTGGTTTTGGCTGGAAAAAAATCGGAAAAAGGGCGGATGCCAAAAAGACTCATCCTCATCCCCCACTAGAAATACACCTGCTGGAAAGTGCAAAAAAAAATCCCCCTCCCCTCCAGGCTTGCTTCTAACATGGAATACGGAATACACTCTCCGAGATTTCCCGATTTTTTTCTAAGGATTTTTAGGAGGGGAAGTTTATTTTTTTCTAAGGATTTTCCTTAGGAAACTTTTTCCGAGGGGGGGGTGGGGATGAGTCCTCCAGGCACCCGCCCCTTTCCTGTTTCTTCCCGGCAGCCAAAAAATCGGTGTTCTTTCCAGCCAAGACCCAGATGTTCACTACCGTGGCCTCCGGCGGCTGGGGGGCTCTGCCCCCCAGACCCCCCTGTGGCTTGTGCCTGTCTTGTCACCAAGTCCTTACGCATACACCACTATGGCATGTCAAGAAGGGGTGTCGTTGGAAAAAACGGTCCCGAAACCTATTTTTTGCTTTCATCCGGCAGCTGATGATGGCGGGATCACTGGCCACAGAGATGAGCCGTGGACGCCGGATACCCCATCTAGCGAGTCGAACCAGTGGGAACTGTCAGATGGCGCCGACCCTGTAGGAGGTCATCAGGCCGCGCAGCGCCTCATGCTGTTGAGGCAACCGTCGCATGCATCGGTCGTACGCGCCTTACAGCACAATGAAAACAAGGCGGTCATTGCCGACATTGTGTTTGGCCGCGGATGGCGAGCTACCGGACCTGGGCTGCCAGTGGTGGTCTCGATCGAGGAGGCCTTCACCATGCGGTTCCGGTTGCGGCGGTCGTGCCGAAACGAGCGCCCATGAGTGAGTTGTGACAGAATTTTCCAAGGCAGTGCACTGCGTGAGGTTGTGGGACTAGCACAGGGAACTGCTGGGTCCGAAATCCAAGGCAAAAATCCTTAGAAAAAAGCAGGAATACATTTCCGGGATTTTGGCTATTTTTCAAGGAATACGGAGCAAGCCTGCTCCCCTCAACTGCTCTGCTCTGCTGAGTGCCCGCCATACATGCCGCTTATTCCGACCAAAAACGGCCAAAAACGCGGTACTTATACCAAGTTTTTTCTTGATTTTCGTGACCTGTTTCACCCCATATTTTGGGCCGTGCGCACCGCAGGTGACCCGGAAAACCCCGAAAACGGCATGTTTCGGGACATTGGAATCCACGGTGACCCCGGACGTGTCCCACAGATGAGTCCATCCTATATCAGACCCTGTACAGAAATACGAAAAATCGTGGGAATATGCAGTTGAGAGAGGGCGGTGCACCCTTAGAGGCCTTAGAGGTGGTCCAGAGAATGCAAAGAGGTCCACAGGGGGGTCTGGGGGGCGGAGCCCCCCAGCCGCCGGAGGCCACGGTAGTGAACGTCTGTTCTTCTTTGTGGGTTACAGATTCTGTGGGAGTCGGGTGCGTCCTCCTGAGGGCGGTCTCTGGATTCCATGACCCGATGTGACCCCAAAGGGCTTGGTCGACAGGTATCCGTCACAGGGGGGTCTGGGGGGCGTGAGCCCCCCAGCTGCCGGAGGCCACGGTAGCGAACATCTGTTCCTTGTGGGGCACAGTCCATCTTCCTGAAGTTGAAGTTGAGTGAATCGCAGGCTGGATTGCCGCGTCAAAGCCAGATGCTGAATGACAGACACTGAGGACATGGGCCAGGCCCCGGCTGGCCCGCCCGGGCCCCATTTTTAGGCCATTTTTTCCTCCTCCCGAAAATGCGTTTATTTGCATCATTGGGATCCGTGGCTCACGCCATGGTATTTTTTTCCCTCCGGAAACATAATTTGTTCACACCATTTGGGCCTGAACCACCAAGGAAAAAAAATTGTGAAAATCCTGAAAATCCTTATACTTATACCTGGCAAGAATCATGTATGGTGCCCGCTCAGTGTTCTTTTTTGTTTGCCGCTTTTCGCCGACGCTTCTCCACCGGAATGTTTGCGGAGAGATGGGTGGTGTGGGGTGGGGTGGGTGGGGAGGTGGGGCGGGACGCGGCTTTGGCTGGGTGCAACCCCACGCCAAACCCACCTCTTCCCCTCCACCCGACGATACACGGGTGGGAGACGGGGGTGCGGTGACGGAGAGGAGGGAGAGTGGCAATTCGAATTATAAAAGCATGGTTCGGAGGTGGTGATGGTGGGGAAGGGCAGATGGTTCGTCCGAGGTGCTTGTTGCTGGAGGTGGGGTGGGGAAGGGACAAGACTTCCGGCCTTTATTTTCCTCCAGACACGCAGGCCGCATACTTTTTTTTTTGCAAACAGAACCTGGCAAGGAAACCTTGTTGCTCTTCGAAACGCCGACCCTTCATTCCTCAGCAACCGAGACTTCATGCTTGCAGCCGTACGCAAGTGCGGGTGCGCTCTTCGCTACGCCAGTGCTTCACTGTGCCGTGACAAGGAGCTTCAACTGGCGGCCGTGTTGCAGGACGGGAGGGCGCTGCAGTACGCTGACCCTTCACTGCGAAGCGACAGGTCGGTTGTGCTTCAAGCGGCTCGTGCACACGGCGAAGCTCTGCAGTTCGCCGATCCTGTGTTCTGTGGTGACGAGGAGGTGGTCCTCGCAGCCGTGACGAGTTGCGGCAGTGCGCTGCGCTTCGCCGACCACACACTGTGGACCAAGCGTGAGGTGGTGCTGGCGGCTGTGCGCCAGGAGGGATGTGCCCTTCGGTACGCCCACACAGCGCTGTGCTGCGACAAGGAGGTGGTGCTGGCGGCTGTGCGTGCCGACCCAGACGCCTTCATCCACGCTTCTGCCCCGCTGCGCCGCGACAGCGACGTCGTTGCTGCCGCCTTCCCTGAGCTGCATCACAACAAGCGACGCCGCTGCCTCTGACCCTCTGCTTGTTCTGGCACAGCTGTGGCCCTCAGGCCACACCGACCCCGCTCCCCACGCCAGTGCCCCGAGCCATCCTGAGTTTCTGCATACTTCCGACAGGCACCAGGCCACAGAGGGAGACCTCCAACCCCACCCCACTGCCCCGAGCTGAGCGAGGTTTCGAACATGATCTCCCGCTGGGTTGAGCAAACCTAAGCTGGGACCTGCCGTGGCCATGTCTTGTGGCCTTGGGGCCGCTAACCCCTTGGGGCCAAGCGGGCCTAAGGGGTGGGAGTTGCTGATCCTTCTGCACATATTCCCACTCTGTGCATCCCCACGTGCACAACCTCAAGTGTTCTTGTCTAGTGACATCCGGAGTGCCGCTGTGCGTCGCAGCACGCACAGCTGCTCTCCAGGCACGTGTCTGGCAACCCAAATCGTGGAGCTTGTCGGGTTTGTGTGTTGCACAAACCGAATAAATGAAACGCGGCAATCGTTATTCGCTCTGAGGCATCTGCCGCCATGTTCCACTGCCAGCGAGGAGGTCTTGTCGTTTGGGTTCAGGGAGTACGGTGGGTGGGTGGGTGGACAACTCGTTTTGTAGACATAGAAAGAATGCCAGGAGCCCCATGATTGCCTTGTGTCACTGGGGTTTGAAATATGCGTGGCATGGCAGTGCCGGAGCTCGCCATCGAGTCTGCAGTGACGTGTGGTGGACAGCGGAGACAGCAGTCGGAACGCCACATGCAGCCCCACACATGCATGAGGCACACCCCTCCCCCTGTCTCCCCAAGAAGCTGACCCCCACCCACCCCAGCCCCTGCCCATCACTCCCCTCGCTTGTGTGTGTTGTGCACACCACCCCACCCCACGCCCCACAAGGAGAGGATGTGCTCTTGGGGTTGCAGTGGTTGCACCGCCCCGCCACTTCGCCACACACCGCACTGCCCACCAGACACACAAGGAAGACCATATCATGTCAGGTGAAGGAATGGAGGTGTTCCTGAAGGACAGGCTGTGTGGGGAGCAGCATGCGGTGCACATCGGGGAGGGCGACACCCCGGTTCATCTCAAGGCAAACGCACTCGACGTGGTGCTCGGGTCCCCTCCCGACGCGCTTCCCGAGGACGTGGAGCTCTCGGTGGATGGGGTGGTGCTCGACGACAGCACCCCTCTGTCCGGTGCCGCACCTGTCTCCCACGGGTGCTCCATCGACGTCGCCCTCACGGGTGCTCGCTTCATTGAGACGCTGCAGAAGCGGATGCTTGGCTGCCATATGCGTCTCGCGCCCCAGCTTGGCAACCTGGGTGTCTCTCGGGTTGACGTGAAGACCATACCTGCCTGGGCACGGGGTCTGCGTGATGTGGCGCTTGCGATGGTCCGGTGTGACGGCATGACGTTGGAGCACCTCGATGAGTCATTCCGCAATGACAAACACATTGTCACCGCAGCGGTCCGCAGGGAAAGCGACGCACTCCGACACGCTTCCGAACACCTGCGTGCGGATGAGAACGTGGTGCTGCCTGCCGTCACCCAGCACGCTGCTATCATGGCAAAGGTCTCTGATTCACTGCTCAGCAACAAACCCTTCGTCCTCACTGCCGTTCAGCGCTCTGGTTTTGCACTCAAGCATGTCGATGCCACACTGCAGGCTGACAGGGAGGTCGTCATGGCTGCTGTCCAATGCAACGGCCCCACACTCGCCTACGCCTGTGAGTCCCTCCACAACGACAGGCAGGTGGTCAGGGCCGCATATTGCGGCATCGCACAAGCAGGTGCTGCACTGCGCAACGACAAGGATGTGGCCCTACAGTCGTACCGAGCTGGTTACTGCGCGGGCGAGGCCCCACCTGTCCTCTGTAACGACAGTGATGTGATGATCACTCTTGTGCGCGGGCATGAGGGAAACTTCGGAAGCGCTTCTGATGAGCTGCGCGAGAGCTGGGGCTTCCAGCGCGAGGCGCTGCTGTGGAGGGGGGCGGTGCTGTCGCGTGTGGCGGGGTCATTTCAATGCCACCGAAATTTGGTGCTTGCCGCGCTGGAGACCAGTGCCGGTGCTCTGCGATACGCACCCCGGGCCATGCAGGCGGACAGGGAGGTGGTGCTCGCTGCGATGCACAGCAGAGGGTGGGGTCATCATCTTGCACTGCGTTGCGCACCCTCACACCTGAAGAAGGACGAGGAGGTGGTGCTGGCAGGTGTCCGGCGTGATGTGTTTGTGCTGTACGGTGCAAACGGCTCACTCCACGCCAACAGGCGCTTCATGCTGCAGTGCATCAAGCTGCAGGGGCGTGCCTTGAGCTACGCCGATGCCCCTATCCGGAACGACAGGGAGGTGCAGCTTGCTGCGGTGGCACAGGACCCGATGGCCTTGGAGTACTGTGATGAGTCGATCCGCAGCAACAGAGATGTGGTCCTCACAGCCGTGCAGAAGAACGGTGATGCTTTGAAATATGCTTCAGCCAACCTGCTGAAGGATCGTGAGGTCGTGCTTGCCGCTGCGAAATCCTCACAGTATAGCGCACTCGAATGTGCTGACGTGACATTTCGCAAAGACGAGGAGGTGGTGCTCGCATCCACACACACTGACGGGGTTGCTCTTCAATACGCTGACTTTTCATTCCTCAGCAACCGAGACTTCATGCTTGCAGCCGTACGCAAGTGCGGGTGCGCTCTTCGCTACGCCAGTGCTTCACTGTGCCGTGACAAGGAGCTTCAACTGGCGGCCGTGTTGCAGGACGGGAGGGCGCTGCAGTTCGCTGACCCTTCACTGCGAAGCGACAGGTCAGTTGTGCTTCAAGCGGCTCGTGCACACGGCGAGGCACTGCGATTCGCCGATCCTGTGTTCTGTGGTGACGAGGAGGTGGTCCTCGCAGCCGTGACGAGTTGCGGCAGTGCGCTCCGCTTCGCCGACCACACACTGTGGAACAAGCGTGAGGTGGTGCTGGCGGCTGTGCGCCAGGAGGGACGTGCCCTGAAGTACGCCCCCACAGCGCTGTGCTGCGACAAGGAGGTGGTGCTGGCGGCTGTACACGCCAACCCAGACGCCTACATCCACGCTTCTGCCCCGCTGCGCCGCGACAGCGACGTCCTTGATGCCGCCTTCCCTGAGCTGCGCTAAACACCACCACCCCCCTGTGTACTTACACAACACCTCCCTGCACACACAGGGACAGCTCGCTGGCCTGCAAAGCTGCCCCACCCCTAGCCCTATGGGAGCCTTCGGCACCAGCCACCTGACCCGCTGGCCCGCCCCTTGTGTTGGTCCGAGCGACTCCCGAGGGTCGTTCAGGCCAGCCCTCGACGGCGGTGCCCGGGCTTCTTGCCTATGTGTGGGTGCCTTGCCCAATAACGCAACAACACTGTACGACAGCGGGGTATATAATCGTATCGACGCAGTGGGGGCAGTCGCTCTGTGTCAAACTGTGTCAGTTTGTCTCAGTTTGTTGTGAGGCGGCTGACTTTTGTGCACACTTCTGAGCGAATCACCTCCCCCCCCCCCCCCCTGTAAAGAAAGGCGGCTCGTCCCGCAAACCAAAGGAGACGACGTGCAGAAAAGAAGCGCAGATTCCCCATCCCCCACCCCCCCTCCACCTCCACCCCACCCCCACCCCATCACCTTGTGTAGTATCATAGTGCGATCGTTATCACCTCTGCCGGAATGGAGGGGGGGAGGGAGGGGCTCTTTGCTGCGGTGCCGAAGACGGTGAGCTTTTGGGTGCATCACCCACCCCTCACATCCTCTTTTTATAGTCACCTCTTTTGTATTACCGGGTATTGCTGGGTGTGGGGGGGGGGGAGGAGGAGGAGGAGGAGAAATGTTTGCCATAGAGCATTGTTGTTCGTGTTGTGCATGTTACAGTGCTCAGAGAGCCCGAAGGAGGAGGGGGTGGTATTATCCGGCAATACCCGTTCCTAAAAAAATGCCCCATGCTAACGGGGCGCATATTTTTAGACCGCATTTTTTAAAGAATCAGTTGACGATATCTCCACAAAAATGACATGATGATGTGTGCCCCGAACCCCCCGGGGCTCCCCCCCCCCCTCGATGAGCCGCAGGGGGTCAGCTCAGCTGTCGCCCTGTCTTCTGGCTACTCCCCGCTGGAGGGGGGGGGGGGTGTGGGAGTGGGGGGTGCGTTCTGCACAAAGGGGTGGGGGTTGGGGGGGGGGGGGGGGTGGGTGGGCAACGGGGAGGGGGTATACGATGCATCCTTCGCTGCCCAGAGGGGTCGCTCACCCGACGCCTCGATGCGACACGACGCTGGGGATATGGATGGCTCTGTGGGGGGGGGGGGAGGAGCTGTTTCCGGAAAACTCTAATGAACTGAAATGTTCGTTATCTTTTTCAGCCAGGACGCTGGACGCTGGGGGGGGGGGGCAGGGTGAAGGACATGGCCCGGGGGTCAGCTCAGCTGTCGCCCGGAGTGCCCTTGCCTTTAGGGAGGCAAGGCAAAATACCGATCCCACGCATCGACGCCATGCCATCGCGATGCCTCAACAGCTGCGACGCAAATATACCACAGGGGGTCAGCTCAGCTGTCGCCCTGCCTTGGTTATTCCCGCTGGGGGAGGGGGGGTGGGAATGCCCATCTTCGCTGCCAGAGGGGTCGCTCACCCGATACCTCTGACGCGACATCTCCCGACCCCCCGCGAAGCGGTGGGGGGGAGGGGGGGGGGAGGTGGAGTAGTGTGTGGAGGATTCCTCCAAAAATATACCACAGGGGGTCAGCTCAGCTGTCGCCCTGCCTTGGTACCCCCGCTGGGGGGGAGGGGGTAACGGGGGATAAGATGCATCCTTCGCTGCTCAGAGGGGTCGCTCACCCGACGCCTCGATGCGACACGACGCTGGGGATGGGATGGGGTGGAAGGAACGGAGGGGAGGGGAGGGGACAGGGGAAAAGTGAAGGGAAATGGGGGAGGCCGAGGAGTATGTGTCAGCGCTCCGCCGACATGCTGAAACACACGCACACAACGGGGGTCAGCTCAGCTGTCGCCTGTTGTGATGTTGTTGCCTGGAGGGGGTAGGGGGGGGGGGGTAAATCCCCCACATACACATCGACGGCACGGGACGTCGGGGTAGGTTACAGTGGGTTCTGACGAGTCATGGACATCCACACTCCAAACAACCTCGAAAAGCCACACAGGGGGTCAGCTCAGCTGTCGCCCTGTCTTCGCTCTTCGCTCTGGGTTCTGGGTTACGCCGCGCAAAGGGTCGGGGTGGGGAATGGAAAGGATCATCATAGCAAGGCAAGCCGGGGCTCGGCGTGCCATATGGGTGGTGTTCTACCCGAGGTTCTAAAGGGCTGCCTGTGGCGTAGCATGGTCTCGCCACACATAAGGGCGCAAGGGGAATGCCATCGCAGTGGTGCCGTTTGGTTTATATTAGTGTCCCGCTGAGGGTTAAGGGTTAAGGGTTAAGGTTACGGGTTTTGGTGTCTATTAGACATATCAGCAGCATGTCTCACAGCGTGCCATTCTACCGTTGGGTTATTGCAGTCGGTTCCAGTCGGAAGCTCACATGCAACACGGTTCATCTTGGGTCATATCGGGTCTCTCTAAGGTATTACGGGTCATATTAGGTCATGCCGAATTAGGTGGAGTTGGGGTAATTGGTTTACCATTCAGTCGCGCTCATTCTCTACTTTGCAGTTTCCGCTTTGAGCTCAGGGGGCAGGTGCTGCACAGGCTTGGCAGAGTGAGGTTGGTCATGTGGAGGCTTGCTGTCAGCGGCATTGCAAACGGTTGGGCTCGCTGTTGGAGCTGTCTTTTTGTCAGCAAAACCATCTTCGCCAGTCTTCCGCCCCACCAACAAGGCTTCGAAAACCACGTCCCGGTCGTTTCTCTATGGGTGTGAGCGGTTTCATCTGGTTACATATCGGGATCTTATCGGTACATAAGGGTTACATAAGGCTATAGGTTAACGGTTCACCGGGGCATACGCTTGGTTGGTTTCATATAGCGGTACATGGGCATAAGGTCATATCCGGTCATACACTTGATTACACTGGGCATACACTTGGTTACACCGGGCGTACACTTGGTTGGCTTGGTTACTTAAAGGTTGCATGGCGTCACATAACGGGACTTCAGGGCATAAGGTCATATCCGGGCATACTATTGGGGTACATACAGGTCATATCACGGTACTCAAGGGATACATCGGTCTAACGGGTTGTGTAGGTTTAGATAAGGTCACATGGCATGGTACATGCGGCATATAAGGGTCGAAATGGGTCAGATACCCAAGGGTGTTGCGGAAAGCATGCAAGATTTGCATGGTTACATCTGCATAGCTGCCGGACATCACACTGCGCACCAGACACGGCAGTCAGCTCCGATCCCCACCTCTGCTGCCCGCCCCCCTCACGAAGTACCGCAAGGCACCACGTCGCCAATGGCCTCTCCGCTGACACCTTGTGGGTTTGCGGGTTTGCGGGTTTCCTGCTGCGAGGGTACAGTGGGCTCCCACCGTCTCCCCCATCGGGAGGTCAGAAGCGGGGCTGTCCCTGCCCCTCCCGAAGCCTCAACCGCCACAAGCGAGGCAGGCCCCAGCCGGTTTGAAAACGCTTTAGTGCACAGCGAGCTGGGGTCCGTGTGGTGTGCCCTCACACACACGGGTGGGTCAGCCCCTGAGGTGTCGGAGTGGGTGTGAGGGACTGGGGGCTCGCAAAACAAAGGGATTGCAACTGGGCGGCAGCTAAACACTGTAGCTGTGCACTGGGGGGGTGTGGGGTGTGGGGTGTGAGGTGGTGGTCAGGTAGCGTGCATGCTCCCCTGCACTGCGGAGGCGGTTGCAGATCACACAAGGGGGCCTGGGTAAGGTAAGGCCATTATCAATTATATAAGCTGCAACGAGCCGAACGGGTAATAATGTATCAACTCACCAGCATTTCCTTCGGTGGCTTCATGGCCGCGGCCTGGTATTCTAGGGTGCCTTCCGCTGTCTTGTCCTTGTTGTCATCACGCCCCTTGACTATTGACGTTCGCCTCAGCTCGATACGCGCCTAGCTTCGCTGCACTGTCGTGGCTGCCCGTGTGTGGTAACGGAGCAACGATACAACAGAAAGTTTCCAGTTGCCTGGGACCTATCGTCATCACACGGATGCGACACTACGGATTGTCTGCCTGCGACAGTGGCAGCCGACGGCTGGTCTCACGTGTCACACGTGTCACACAACCCTTCGTCGTTTCTTTCTGCATACTTCGTGGCTTCCTCGGAAGCAATGCAAGGAACGATGATCCACCGACCCTATGCACGCTAGGTGAGCCACCCCGACTCCTGCAGAGGAGCACATGCTGGCCTCAGGACTTTGGTGCCACACCCTCCCGCGTGTATAAATACTGCGAAGGCGTTGTTTCCCTTCCCGCACGTGTGTCGCCCGGGGTGCGTCCCGTTTGCCATGACCACGTGATCACCCTGGTGGCGGAAGGGTTCCTGCAGGAGTACCGTTCACCACCACTGTGTCCACTGCAGGTACCTCTGGTCCACACCGTCACCTGCTCCGCCGTGCTCATCACGGACACCGTGTCGCCAACCCGCCGCATGTCAGCTCCACTCTCAATCCCCGTGAAGGTGGCATGGGTGCAGCAGCCTCGACGCTGTAATGAGTGACTCGTTCTCAGCAGCATCTCCTCAGATGCCCTTTCGTCTCTCTCATCAGGCCCGCCTTCGGGTGGCCCTCCCCGCCACAAGTGTCAGTGTTCCTGTCATGAAGCCCCAGCCGGCACGTCCCCCAGCAGTGATGTGCCACAGGCGCCTCCCGTGTCAAGTGGCAGCCTCTCGATCTGGAAGAGGCTCCTGACACCGCTCCTGTGGAAACGCCCAACACGGACGGTGGCGTTCTTCTCGGGTGGCAACACGTGGAGTGAGCGTATGGGTGACAATTCTGAGAACCTCCCTCACTGTTTCAACGCCATTGCGAATCACCGGTTGTTCTTGCAGTCCCAGTGAGCACGCTGGGAGTGCAGTCGCAGTGTGCGTCCTTCCTGAGATGCAGTCGAGACCCTCAGGGGTGGTTGTAAACCTTGTTGGCATGGTGCCTTGTCGAGGTCGTACTGCGGGAGTCGTCTAGCAGCTCTGCCCTGAGAGCTCCGTACAGCGAGATGGGCAACATCTGTACAGGGGGCGTGCTCCTCGGAGTAGAGCGATATTGTCGTTGTTCCGTGGCCACGCCATCACCTGGCGCATGCTGTCGGGCCTGTTGTGCATAACTCTTGGGCATACAATCGACAATGATGATGATAATGATCCGGCACACAATCGACTTCAACGTCCACAAGAACTGCACTGCCACAGACATCCCGTCCGTCGTCAAGTGCACCTTGTACTTCTCCGGCTGGTACCCATTCAGTGCGCCCCTGCCGGCACCGAAAGGCCGACCCATCACTTTCGGCTCGTTGTGGCTCTCCGCGAGCTTCTTCAGCCACTGAGGTCTGCGGCGGCTGCACCGCCACTCCTGGACGTATGAGTGTATCCGGGCACCCGCTGTTGCCACGTCTGTGTCTGGCACCAAAGCGCTGGTCGCACACATCTCGTTCCAGATCACACCACGACATAATGCAGTGCTGCTGAGCGTCTCCGCTCACAGGCTGGTGGTGTACCCGGATACGAACGTGTTGGTGGCCACACGTGGTGCCACCGCTGGACAGGTACAGCCTTGATGCCGTCGCACACGTTACAGTTCTTCTTGTCGATAGCGATGGGGAAGTTTGAAGCCATCCTGCTGGCCGTCCAACGCACAGAGCTCGCGCCACGAGTCTCTTCATTGCGACTGGTATCCTTCCGGCAATGATGGAGGCGGCTATCGGTGAGGTGGGTAGTCGAGCATTCTCCGGATATGTCGACTCATACTCATACATCGGTGGCCTTGCGCGACACATGTATTCAAGGCTTTATCAACACACTCGTCCGCCACCGTCTGTTGACACCAGACGGCGGCCTTCCAAAGCTGCAATGAGCGCATCACAATGTGTATGTCTGATTTGCGCGACCCTCTGTTGTGCATGCACAGTCAAATACGGGTCGAAGTGTCGTGTCGTGTTGTCCGCTGTGTCATCGTAGTGGGTCGACCGTCAGGTCTCCCCCTTGCCCCGAGAACACTCTGCACCTACGGCATGCTACACTCTTCTGATCATCCATCATCCCGAACCCGTGTACGATGCGACATTGGCTCTCCAGGTCGAAGTCCTGCGCTGTGATCTGCTGAATGACGCTCGGTGCCAACAGAATTCTGCCACATTCAGCAGCTCCTCGTTTGTGCACCCGTTTGTGATCCCGGTACCAGGCTCGCGTGTGAGAGTGAAGCTCCTGGTGGTGGATGCGACTTTCCCACCAAGTTTCGCCAAAAAAAAATGGCGAAAATGCCCCGTCTGGAGGGGTTTCTGGACGAACCCGCATGCGGTTGTGTCATCTTGAGAATGGGTCTCATCGACGGCCCGTTCCCGTGGCATGATGGACCTGGCACTGCCACCTTCTGCCTCTCCGTCACAGTACCGGTCCTTTTCTCCTCTACTCCTGCGGCATGTGTGCCACGTTCACAAGCCCCTTGTATTGTGGGTGTTTGGCCGCCTGCGGCTCGAGACCGACATCCCGGGGCGGGAGGATGTCAGCATGAAGGTCAGTGCTGGTGAGACACACAAAGTCATACGCACCTCGCACCCGCTACACCTTTCTGCGCGCGGGGCACCGAACACTCAGAGAGGAGCAAGAAAGGGAGACGGCGTCCTTGAGGGCTGGAGGAGGCACATTCCAAGGAAAAGATGCCTCCTCAGGTCGTGACGCGGTCTGGGGTTTGCAGTGAGAGGGCAACAGGGGGCAGCAAAGGCTGGTGCGGAGGTTCTGTCCGAGGGGTGCGTAGCACCCTCATAGGCACATCCCTCGGGAGGTGACAACAGGTAAGGCGGGGGTTTGAAAACCCCCGCGAGTGGGGTCCCAATGCGCTGCGGTTTCACGGTCCCCTCCCACTGGGGTCCCAGGCACCGTTCCCCCGGACGGTGCCGTTTTCAAAGGGGGAAAGGGGGTGCAGGCAGTGCAGTGGTGTGGGTGTCGCCGCAGGCTTTGCAGCTGTATTTTTTGGCGTTGCCATTGGGCGGTGTGAAGCGGATGGAAGGGGATCCTCGGCTGCTGAGCTTGTCAACAGCCCGTTGCGGTGATAGGTCCTTCTGCAGTTTCTCGCCGATGCTCGCGGGGCGCTTCGTCCCTGATGTTCAACAGAGCACCTTCAGGGATCATGCAGTCTCGTACACTGTGGCGAGCGGCAACACGGAGGGGCTTCGCACCACGATACATGATGATGCGGATGAAGAACCCCGAGTCCAGACCGTGGTCTTCCTTCAGTTCCACCGCGAGCGACTTCCAGTTGTCGAACACTCAAACAGCCTCTTCAACCAGTCCGTACCCGCAGAGGTGTTCGTGTATCTCACTCCAATGCAGTATCCTTGGAAGAAGCGATTCTCTTCACCGTCAAGTGACCGCCGTGTCTGTCAGCACTCTTGCCCTTGGCGGGGCCCAGGTCTTGTTGTCGAAGCGCCCGTTACCCGGACCACCTGATATTCACGGAGTACAGCTCGAACAGGCGCGCAGAAAACCTGGTGCACGGCACCCCTTGTGCAGGACAGTGGTGTACTTGCCCACACATGTCAATTCCCACAGCTGCCTCTGTGCATTGCGCAAGAACGTACGTCCCTTCTGGGAACAGGGAAATGGGCGCTTCCTCGGTCGGGGTGATCTCAGTCGCATGCGCTTCGTTTCCTTCGGACAGTGGCTAGCGAGCAAGGAGAGCTGCGGAGTGGAACCAGTGGAGAGTTCCAGCCCCTGCTGACAGCATCCCACCTTCGGCAGGTCTGCCACGTCCCCAGCAGACCCCTCAACGCCGTCGGGAGAATCACTGCTATCCTCCCAGTTACGTTGGCTGTGTTGGATTAGCGGACCCACATCGTGCAGAAGTCCACGAAAGACGACGCACGAGAACTGATAACCCAGTTACACACGGACCTGGGTAAGTATTTGGACATTTTCCCCCGTTATCCCGCTGGGTGGGGTGGGTGCTGGCTGCCTGCGCCCGCTCCTTGCCGGTCACGACGTGCCCGCCTGGGGGACGACATAGCACTCCGTGCAGCGGAAGGTGACATGCAGGCTAGCCGGCCGCTCCGTGTTCGTACCCCTTTGCCGCAGACACAGTGTTGATAATGTGCAGCCCGGCAGCAGACTGGGACTGCGTGTTGGTGCCAAGGCACTGCCCAGAGGCAGCGGAAAGGCATAAACGGGATTCATATCCATGGTTGCGGTAGCCAGTGGCGACCTTTGAGGTGGGGAGTAGGGAGCGGCACTCAGGCTGTCTGCAGGCGTGCCTCACCTGGCCCCATCCGGCCGGGCACGGTAGATGGGGTGGCAGAGTATTGATGTCGTTTTTACTTCAGATCCTGGCCTGCCCTCTCCGAGTCCGTTGTCCGCCACCCACATGCAATGATGTCGCGGTTAGACGGATGGCCACCTCTGCCTGGTACCTGATGCAGCGGGTACCTGCTGATCAGCCGAGGCTCTCCTTCTGCTCTTTCGTGTCTGTGAGAGCAAGCGGTGGTACTACCGCGAGAACCTATTGACTTTGTTTATAGACTGACTCATCCAGAGGATCCAGGGAGCCCGGCGCAATTGCCAGACCCCCCAGACGGCCAGAAGACGCCGGTCTTCGCCGGGGCGGACCCAGCTAAAAGCTAACAGGAAGAACAGCAATGAAAAGGGAGAGCGTGCTCCTATCTCTGTGGGCTGGCAGGAAAAGGCTAAAAGGTAGAAAGGAAGGAAGCAATGTGCAACAAAATACGATTAATGCACTCGTTTGTTAACACCGCGCCGGTCGCATAATGCTGCGGTCGGATGAACGATTGACTGATCAACTCCAACCCAGTGGGCGTAAAAAGGAGAAGACGGGAACAACGGCTGGTCTAAACAGGACGAACGGACACTCACCACCACAGGGTATTCCAGAGGCGTTCCTGGTCGCGGCTCGACTGGTCGAACAACAGGTGACGGGCAAAAGATCGTGGTGAAAAAGAACTAAAAGTAGGAAGGCGAAGGAAGGCAAAGCCGGGGGATCCACGTGTGCGTTAAACTTGTCCCACGCGCCCCGGTGAAAAACACGTAACACGGTTGCCGCCCACAGTTTCTTCTGGCCACGCGGCGCGCTTCATGAGCGCCGCGTGCAGCCTGACTGGTCTTAGCGGCCTAAGCGAAACACCGGGTCTCCAGAGGGATACATCCAGCCTACACGCAATGCGCTACCTTAAGCCAAAGCGTGCAGCGTAGCTTACCTCAACGGTCTGTTCGCAAAGGCCCCCAGGGTTCACCACGTGGAGGTGCCAGCCGTAGTCGCCAGGTCCGCTCCCCTGACGACCCATCACCCCGGTACTACTACCGCGAGAACCACGTTGGGGTAATCACGCACCACTGGCCACCGTCGCCCGCACTCTCCCGCCTTCGCCCATCATTGCCCACCCTCTGTGCAGGATGCCCGACGGCACTGCCGTGGGGCTAGAAGTACCGCGATGCAGCTGGGTGTGCTACGTGGCGTGCCCCTGTCGATGCTGGCACACTCGGACTGAGGAACAAAAACAGGGGGTTTCAGGCCCGGGCCCTTGGTGCGGGCGAGGAATAGTGCTGTGCCACAGTGGGTGGGTGGGTTGCACATCGATCCCTAGGCACATTTGTACAGAATCTGCGGGCCTGCCTCTCTCGCGCTGCTTCTGGTCCACTGACTTGGGGTGGCCAGGCCGGAACGAAGCTGCAGGGCAAGCAACCCAAGGGGGGCCTGAACACATAGGGTCACATCGCGTCACAGGGTGTCACTTAAGGTCATTTTGGGTCACATAAGGTCAGCTGATTGAAGGTGTGAGGGCTCTATCCAACAAGGATATCAAGGCGGCACTTTCAAAGTCCTGTCAAGCAGCGCCACGTGGGTGTGCGCTGCTGATGTATGTTATGCCGTCATGTGGGAGAGGTGTCAGCCACCTTGAGGTTGCAGTGTGTGTCATCAGGCTATAACCCATGCCCTCTTCATCTTCCCCGTTAGGTTGCTCCCATATCGTTGCCTGCTTAGGGTCTGGAGGACATAGGGGTCCAGCAGGCACTTGAGCATCGCAAGGCATGAGTGGCTGTTTCAAACTCCTGGTGCAAGCACCCGTCATGGTCTGGGGAAGCCCTCCCACGTAGTTTAGCGTCTTGCCTAGGACATAGGGTCACATAGGGTCATATAAGGTCACAAGGGTTACATGGTGTCACTTAGGGTCATATAGGGTCACTAAGGTCATAGGTCACATGGTATCACTTAAGGTCATGTAGGGTCACATAAGGTGCGCTTTTGAACCGCATGCAGCACCTGCTTCTGGAAACAAGAACGAGAAGGACGGGCAGCACTTGTCTTGCGCTCCAAGAACCGCAACACGCCTTGCTGAGATCCTCCGGCTGATGCACCCACACTATCCCAGCCCCCCAGAGGGACGAGCCCTCGGCCTAGGGGTCTATACAGATGGCGGTGCGTTTCACGGCAACCTGCCCCCCATCGAGTCGCTGTCTATCCCAGACGAGGGGGGCGGAGCTACCACCCTCGGCGTCGTCGCCATCACGCTCGGTGGCACCAGAGCTGCCCTCCGCGCTCCCGCCACCAGAGTCGTCGGCATCATTGCGGTCGCCGCTGATACCTTCGCTCGTGCTCGCATCGCGTCATGTGATGCATCTTGCAGCACATCACCTTCAGGCCGTCCGGGTGGTGGTGATGCACGCAGCAACACGCAGCTTTCGTGAGGGCGTATTTTCTCTTCGCTGCATCGCATTTGCCGCACTTCGGCCTCGAGTGCGCGTTGCGCACGTTGGGAAATCAGAGACGTGCCTGCGAGCGACCTCAGCGCTGCGTGGCGGGGGTGAGCGTGGCACATCCCACTGCAAGGCGCGCGTGGCTCGGGGGGATCCCAGTGTAGTCCGGGATCACGCCTGCTCCGCACTTGCCTCGATTGTCTCGGCCGCACCTGCGAATATGGGCCGAGGTGCCATCCCGCCCCAGACCTCTGCAGCGCCGACTGAGCAGAGGGAGCCACACGATCCCGGCGCTGCGCAGGCCACGGGGCAGGGCCGGGCGCGTCACATGGTATCCGGTCTCATAAGGTCACTTAGGGTCATATTCAGTAAACTTGTAAACACCTTCGATGCGATTCGGGAGTCAGAAGGTCACATCACGTCACCTGGTGTAACGTAAGGTCGCATAAGGCGTAAGGTCACTTAGGTTCACATGGTCATATCGGGTCACATAGGGTCACATAAGGTCACGTGGGGGGTACACTGGGCTACCTCCCACCAGGGGTGGCGGTAAATAGGGTTCGCGTTCCACGACATTTCCGGCCAACTCTTTTCGTAGGAAAAGTAGCAGCCTCGTTGTGCGATGCAGGTCGTGCACCAGGTCTCCTCGTCGTACTGGAACTGGGAATCGACCTCGTGGCACAGCGAGGCTGTTGGCAGTGGCGAGGGCCGCAGTGTGCTTGTGCTAAGCGGCCATCGGATCCCCAGACAGCCACCCCCAGCCCCGCATGAGCAGCCGCAGTGTCCCGTCTCCCATGGGAGACGGGACACACGGCGCCCGGTTCTCCCATGCAGGGGGAAGGCGCACCCTCCCCTGTGGGAGATGGTTGCCGGTGTCCCACCCAGTTCTATATCCCATCCGTCCTGTCCACCATGTATGGCGGGGGGAGATCACTGTCGCGGCCAGGGGTGTCTAGGAGGAGGCAGAGCGTCTCCACACAGGCGATGGCCGCATGTCTTTGCCCCCCCTTCACCGGGGCGGAAAGCTTGACCCCTCCCAGGGCTAGCATCAACTATGAGGCACGACATCTCTTGCGCTTCAGGCCCCCTTGGGTTGCTTGCCCTGCAGCTTTGGCAGCCTGACCACCCCAAGTCAGTGGTTATGGGTAGTGCTTGGCAGAGAAGGGTGGCCCTGAAGCAGTGTGAGAGGCAAAGGGAGTTGAGGCTCGAGCTCCCAGGTCCCCAGAGTCTGTCCAGATGTGCCTCGGAATCGATAAACAGCCTCTCCTGGTTCCCTCCGCATGGCAGGCCGTCAGTCAAGAGCTCTTCGAGTATTGTGGCAACCTTCTGGGGGTCTTCGCTGGTCGTTATTCTTCGTCAATCTTCGTCAGTTTTCAGCTAATCCAACAGGAAATGCACCAAAATGCACTGGCGACCACCCCGTAGCGAAGACCCCCTTTGTATCTCGCATCGGGAGGCTTGTCCTCCACTGTGGAGGGGAACACCCTGCGCCCAGGCTCGGAAACCGGCTTCGTGAAGTTCCTGGAGAATTGCCCTGTGGCACGCGCGGTGGTTTTCCCACCACACCTTCCTTGTCTGTGGGTCAGCAGGTTCTGTCAGCAGTCCTCGAACTTTGCGAAGGCAGGTTGGCCACAACCAGGTACAGCTTCTCCCCTGCAGCGCACCGCCACCGTCACAGCCCACCCGCTTCCGTGACCCGCAGCTTGTGGGATCATGCGCGCGCTTCCTGTCTCCGTCATTGTGTGTGTGCGTCGGCGAGAGTTTCATCAGGGCCCCGTTTCTTTACTGCCCCATCAACCAAGCCACGACTGCACATGCGGCTAGATTATTGTGGGGAGGCCTTCCTGCAGAGGGTGCCCTCTCCGCGCTTGATACGAGGCAAGTATCACTGTGCGAAGCGGATGTGAGGTGTGAACGGAACACAGCGCCGACGCTTGCGGCGGGGAAGGGGGCCTGCTGAGAAGAGGAGAAAGCCGGTGATGAGTACGGTTCGCTCGTGTCTGCAGCATCGAAGGATGGGGAGGTGTCACTGGAGCCATTCGCGGCATCGTGTGCAGTACATAGTGCCGTTGGGCAGTTCTGGTGGCGCCGCATGGGGAAAGTGGGAGGTCATCTGCCTTGCCGGAGACATGTGCAGAGAGACATGTCTGTCTTTGTGTTCCTTCTGCTGTTGACAATTGTCACCAGCCGAGTCAGAAGACAGTGTCATTTGATATAGCTGATGAGCTGTGCACGTTCAACCACTGCACATGTACTGTACTCCAGGTTACCGTTCCCTCTTCTCTGGGATCCGACAGGTGCCGCAGAGTCGGCGGGGTGTTCGGCCCCCTTGCGCCTAGTGTACATTGTCACAGTGCATGCAGTTCACATCTCCATTCCCTTCGCATGGCCACACATGGGCGCCTTGGGGGGGAGTTCGCAGGAAGGCCAACCTCCCCACTCTCGCGCCATCTCCTCGTTTGCGGCAAGAAGCCTGGCAGGGTCCCCCACTGGAACCTTTGGGGCTTCGCCCAAAAATACGTGGGGGGACGGGAACGAAGTTAAAAAAAATACCTAGGTTCCTCCGGCCCCGTGTGTAAGGCGCTGCCGATATGTTTATTCCTCGTTGTTCTTACTGCGCCGCCGCCTACTGATACCGATGTTCATCCAAGGACGACGCATCCGCAGTTGCCTTGCTCCGTCTTCCAGCTTCCTGTCCTTCTTGCTCAATGCAATACTGATGACGGGTCTGTAGCTTTGATGATACCACCATCAGCTTGCCGAGGAGATGATTCAGAGTCACGTGGCTGAGTCAGGCTTGACAACCTGGTAAAAACACTCGCTTTGTCCACGGTGCTCGAAGCCCTGCAATCACGATCCGCGCGGATTCCAAACGTTCAAATGAACGGGGTTTTTCAAAACCCGAGGAGGGGGTCCCGCTGGGTGGGGTGGGCAGGTGTGTGCTGACTGCCTCCCAGTCTCCTCCCGGGCGCCAGTTCCTGAACCAGACCCACATTCTGTAGGTGAGACTTGGCACCTCCGCCACTAAAACGACCCTGCACGTCAAGGGTCAGCGCGCCTTTCAAAAAGAGACGACTACGTCATCCGGGGCCAGTGGATATGGTCAACAGGATAGCCAATGTGTCACCACTCATTCTCTGCATTCAGGTAGCGGAATGTTCACGCTTTCCCTTTCGGCAACACGCACGGATTCGCACAGAGCAAGCAGCCCCCTTCGTCGGCCTTTGCTGCAGCAGCTTCTGGGCTGCTTGGACGCCTCGTCAGGCCCCAGGTTCGTCACACCCACCGCCGACGCCGTCGCCCCGGGCTCCGTCCACACGTGGTTCGACGTGCCCCACTGCGACAGGTTCGTCGTCCCCACGTGGCACCCGTGCGTCGCGTCCACGATCTTCGCCGCATCCTTCCCGGGCGACGTGTCGAACGTGGCGCGCTGCACCCGCCGCCCGCCGTCGGGGCGCACCGCACGAACTTCACCACCGTCAGCCCCTGGTTCGTCGGCTGGAACCCGGGGGTCACGTACCACCGCACCCCGTTGTCCAGCACCGTGTAGTCGTAGTCCGCCCTGTTGCTGCCCGGGCGCCACCACGACATCGCGTCCTCCGCCAGGCGCCGCATCTGCACGCACAGCGAGTAGTTCCCCGGGGTGTGCGGGACCGTCAGGTAGAAGTCGACCAGATTCGAGTTCCCGTCCGACACAATGTTGAAGGAGGTCGTCGCCGCCGAGTAGATCTCCCCCTCCGAGCTCCCCGCCTGGTTGGTGCAGTGGTTGTTCTGCTCGCGTGCGTCGTGCAGCGTCAGCTTTGCGTAGAACAGCACCGACGACGCCACCGTCCCGGTCGTCACCTTCACCCGGAACCGCTTCAGCTCCCCGCCCACAAGCTTCTCCGTCTTCAGTGGAGGCGTCTGCAGCTGCAGCGGCGGGGCCGCCTTGACCTCAAACGTGTCGTTGAAGACGGCCCAGTTCGACGTCCCCGCCTGCTTGTAGCACAGCTTGTAGAAGTTCTTCGACGCCTCGTTTGCGTTGTAGTCCGGAAGCACCAGCAGCCCTGCCACCGTCCCGGTCCCGCCCGTGTAGGTGTGGTCGTGCGGCACAATGTCGTCAAACGGGTCTGGCGTCTTCGCCGCCAGCGCCGTCAGGTGCGGCTCCGTCGAGTTGCACGTCGACCCCTGGCACGTCGCCATCACCGGGGCCGCCGTCATGCACGGCGTCACGGAGGCGGAGTTGTAGTACAGCCCGGACTTCGCTGTCGTCCCCGCACCCGCAACCTGGCAGATCAGCGACAGGTGCGGGTCCGCCATGTGCTTCTCCTTCGGCCAGGTCCACGGGTTGATGTCGCACTGCCCCGCCACAGACACCAGCCGCAGCACGTCACCCGAGTCCGGGCACCCGGTCGCGCAGTACCACCGCGGCGCCACGATCAGCGACGACGTCGTGTCCGACACGATGAACAGCGCCTCCTGCCCCGCACGGTCCTCCGTCGACACCACGCTCAGCGTCGCCAGCGCGCTCGTCGTCGGCGTGTAGTACGTCGGCGGCGACACCCACGCCCCGCGCTCCAGCACCGAGTCCGGCATCGGCTTCGTCGGGTCGTTCCACGCCGTCCCAGGTGCCCCCGACGGGGAGATCTTCGCCCCGTACAGGTAGGTCGGCTTGTAGGTGGGGTAGTCGCACGGCTTGTCGTACCGCACCAGGCGCACCGCGCTCCCCCGCACCTGCACCAGCGTCTCCCCGGCGAGGTACGTGCGCTTCTGCAGGTCCCACGGGCGCGAGTCGAGCGACATCCCCGCCGACGCGTTCGTCTTCTCCACCACGATCGGGCCCCACGTCCCCGTCCGCGTGTCGTTCATGTACCACGTCACCGACGGCGGGTACCCGTCCTTCGTGCTGGCCCCGAGGTTCCGCCCCGCGTCGTACTGCGCCGGCACAAGCTCGTGCGCCGCCGCCGTCGCCACCCCGGGGAGGTACGAGTCGTTCAGGTGCGTCCACCGCGTCGGCAGCGACCCGCGCCCGCCCTTGTGGAAGGGCAGCACGCGCATCCCGCTGTTCTTCGCGCACGACGCCCCTGCCTGGTTGCACGTCGTCGACAGCGGCGGGGTGTACAGCGCCCACATCACCACCGCCTGCCCAGCCGTCGAAATCAGCTCCAAAGTGGCGGGCACTACCTGTTTTGCCTTTGCAGACGGGGGGGGGGAGGTGTTGTACTGAGGGATTTTCGCTCAAAAATGCTGAAAAATGAGCCGCCTCACAATATTGGTGACCCTCCACCATCTTAGCTGCACAACTGGAGAGCCACCCACTCTGCTGCAGTTTGCCGAAGCGAGTACCTGGCGCAATAACCCAGCGCGTTCACTCCATCGATCTGTACAAGAAGCAGCCCAGCCAGTGGCAAGCCCAGGCCGAGGGGGGGGTGACATTCTCTCGGGGTACCCGAGGGGACAGAGAGGTAACAGAGCGGGAGATCCCTCTCTGTTACTCTCGTGTCTTCTGCAGGGTTCGGATATCCAACGCGAGAAGCAACATCCCGTGGAGGTTATCCCACAGGATATCCTACCCAAGTTCTGGGAATCGAACCACCACCTACGGTTTTCACGCCCGAATACGCAGGCTCCGTGACAGCACGTGGCGGACAACCCAGAATCGAGCGCGGTGGCTCCAGCACATCTCCCGACGGCGTTCCCCCGAGGGGAGCCTCGCCCGGGTGTGCTTTGCACAGACGAGGGGCGACCCGTCTGGGATGTCGACTGCCGCAGTCACGGTGTCGACGACACGCAGCACCCGGGACCGTCAATTCTCAGGCGGGACCTCAGGCCTTGGGGGGGACGCCGACCCGGGCTTCCCCTCCCGGTGTCCTCGCCTCGAAGGGAGGGCGTTTGGTGTGTCGGCATGAGGTGGTGCAGAGGGGCAACCCTCTGGAGTGCACCACACAGCGACGTGGCTCCTGATGGACACCGTGGTTGAGCAGCACTGGGGGTGAGGGGTGAGGTGATGCCCGGAGCTGACGGCAGGCAGTGCCTACTCAGGACATGTTGAAGGACATGTGAAGTCAGGTTCAAGGGGAGCGATGTTTATGCAGGCGTACAACGCCATGCTCGTCATCCTCGCTGACAATGTGTGCTGGTGGGTGACTCAAGGGGTAGGTAGCTCCTTCCACACCAGGTTTCCTCCGCCAAACTCAGGGCAACATCAGGTGGACTGGGCCCAACTCAGTCACACCTGGTAGCGAAGGCGGCCTTGGTGTAATCGACCCTCTGATAATTCGTGGCCTGTTCGTGGCCAAAAACCCGTTTGGGAACCGTTTTTTTCGGCCCCTTTTTCCCCGTTCCAGGAGCTCGTTGCCACACAGTGGCACAGAACACACCCCAGAACACTCAATGCCGGGCTGGATATGGACAACTCTCTAGATTAGCTTGAACGTGCCCGTCGGTGGACCACCAGGAGGCAGTACTCTTGAGGGCGCTTCCCTCCTTCCACTGCAACGTCACGTGCCCCATGCGGCGCTCGTCGCTCTGGCTCCTGGTCGCCGGCCCCAGGTCGTGGAGCAGCGCCTCTAGCTCCTTCCGCGATCACGGGCTCAGCAGCTCGGTGCACTACACCACGCCGCTCTCCCGCAGGAACGGGGTCACCTCCTTGTCGACCTCCCTAACCTCTGACGCCCACGGGTCGTTCCGCCCCAGCAACCGGTATACCGGAGCTGGAGGTAGCCCTCCTCCGTGAGGGTCGTCTGCACAAGCTGTGCAGTCAGGCCCACGGGCCGCGCTCACCGTCCTTCACCAGGCACCCATGCCCCATGCGGGCGTGTTCTGGACGTCTTGTCCCCCGACAGACGGCTTTTCGACCCCTCCTATGAGATTGCAAGTGGGAAGCCAGGCTGCGGGTTACCTGCGCCTTCACACGGCAACATTCTCTCGGGGACCCTGGGTGGTGGGTGCGGGTTGCCTGTGTTTTTCATGAACCACCCGAATTTCGCGTGAATTTTGGGCATGTATAGGCCTGGATAGGCCTACACATGCATGTATTGGCCCGTTCTGGCCTGTTTAGGTCGGCTGGAGGACGTTGCAGGAGTGGCATCTCGCTGAGGGTTTCCCTTTGGTGTTGGGCCACCAGGAGGGGAGGGACCCAATATGAGAGTAAAATAGGTGGGCAGAGCAACCTAGTGGTCGAGGTTTCCGTGATCACCGGCGCGCAGCGCTGTGTGATCCATGAACCCAGCACACTCTTGGGAAAGTACCCTACCCCACAACGACCGAGTCCGCGCAGACAGATGTTGTTGGAACGCAGACACCACTCTTTGTGTACACCACTCCCCGGTCTAATGAAGTGGTGTGAGTGGGGACGCACGATCCAGCTAAAGGCACAGAAAGTTTCCCCAGTTGGCTACGCCGAACTAACTGAACGGAAAATAACTGGAACAAGTGGCGCCCCAGATGGAACTTGGTACATTTTCCCGTTACCTACCACCCCCCGTGTATATGTCACCCCCCAAAAGGGGTGTGTTTATGTCACCCCCCAAGGGCTGCTGGGGGGGGTGACATAAACACACCTTTTGGGGGGTGGGGTGTCGTGGGCACTCTTACAGGCTGAGACGACGTGTTGGTCAAGATTTTGGGGAGTAAATTGCCTCATCACGGTGGCCAGGACTGGGACCTCCCATGTGGGATATCCCAATGGTATCCCACACGGGTGATGGTCACTATCCCACAGGGGAGGGCACGTGTTCCCCCCTGGGAGAACGTACGGTACCGACCTTGTTCATGGGAGACCCGATTGGGTCACGTAGGTTCTCCCAGGGGACATCATGTCCTCCCATGGGACATCCCATTATGGGACGGATGGGATATCCCTAGGTGTTCGTATTGCACCTTGGGTTAGCGTGCTGGCATCGCAGCAGTGTCCCCTCGAGTCCACTCAGTGAGAACCGATCCCGCTCTCCTACTCCTGCTCTACGTGACACCACACGGTCTCGCTCTCCGCCTCGTTGCGCTGGAAAGGAGGGGTGACACACACACACACACACACACACACTGGAAGCCGGGGATTGCCTGCTGATACTGAGACGCAACCTTCGCGACGACGCGTTGAAGAGAGCGCGGAATAGCCGCCGAACGAAAGATGGAGGGAGGGGGGATGCAGCGGGTGCGCTTTGGAACCGCACGTATCACCTGCTTCCGGAGGAAACGGGGACGAGAAGGACAGACAGTACGTGTCTTGCGCTCCAGAAAGACCCAACGCAGGCTCTTCAACGCGGACAATGCGGGGTCTCTTCAACTTCGGTGCCACCTGCTCGCCAACGCTGTGTTGCAGGTTGCTTCACGTGTCGGATGGGTGACCCAGCACTTCACCTGCAGCGCAAGCATTTCAACATATTGCCCAACGACGACCCATCCAAAGTGAGAGTACGCGGTGCTCCTCCTCGGTTACTCTCGGTGATGCGCTGTCCGTGCCATTCATGTAGGTTGTCCGGACGGACACGCTTCTTGTGCCTGACATGTGAGCTTGAAGTGTTTGTCTCGCAATAATGGGACACCATGCCCTGTCTCCTCCCCCCCTTCCACCGGGGATGACATCCAGTTCCCTGTCCTCCCGACAGGCCAACCTGGAGTGGCCTGTGAGAGGGCTGAGGTGTGTGCGCGTGTGCGTATAGGGCCTCAAAGGCAACCACCCTAAAAAGGTGTGTTTATGTCACCCCCCTCCCGATTTTTGCACCTGGGGGGGTGACATATACACGGGGGGTGGTAGGTACATCATTTTTCCCAATACGTTACGTCTCGAGGGCCTGACACCAGGTGTTGCTCGTCGTTCGTCAGGGCGATGTGGCACCATTCGTGTGCTTCAAGTGCCACCGCATGGGCCGATGTGACTGTCCTAGCGACTCGAAGTCAATGGCGTATTGTTGCAGCGCACCACGCTGGCTATGCTGCACGCCCTCCTCGGAGTGGTACTGAATTGACCCCACACTCTTATCCGGGTGGGGCGTCCGCTGTCACGTGGGGGTGGACGGAGAGTGGGCACAGATCCGCGCAGGGTTACCCACTAAGAACGTGATCACCACACCCACATGAGCATCACAACAACATTAGCCTCATCCCCAGCCCTCCCTGCCATGGCATCCGGTTGTCCCATGCAGGGGGAAGGCGCACCCTCCCCTGTGGGAGATGGTTGCCGGTGTCCCACCCGGTTCTATATCCCATCCGTCCTGTCCACCATGTATGGCGGGGGGAGATCACTGTCGCGGCCAGGGGTGCCGAGGAGGAGGCAGAGCGTCTCCACACAGGCGATGGCCGCATGTCTTTGCCCCCCCTTCACCGGAGCGGAAAGCTTGACCCCTCCCAGGGCTAGCATCAATCATGAGGCACGACATCCCTTGCGCTTCAGGCCCCCCTTGGGTTACTTGCCATGACCTGACCTGACCACCCCAAGTCAGTGGTTATGGGTAGTGCTTGGCAGAGAAGGGTGGCCCTGAAGCAGTGTGAGAGGCAAAGGGGTTTGAGGCCCCAGCTCCCAGGTCCCCAGAGTCTGTCCAGATGTGCCTCGGAATCGATAAACAGCCTCTCCTGGTTCCCTCAGGAATCAGGTGACAGGCGTGTTTAAGTCCCCTTGGCCCCGATTTTGACGTTTGTATAGGGGACTTCAACACGGGGGGTGGGGGTAGGTTGGGTTTTATAGGGGGATTTTTCCCCACAGGGTTTTCTGGGTGAAGTTTTTCGGGGGCAGGTGGTATTCTAGTGGGGGATGAGGATGAATCCTCCGGACACCCGTCCCCTTTTCGGGTTTCCAGCCAAAACACGGCGTTGTTCCCCAGTCAAGAGCCAGTCATTCACTACCGTGGCCTCCGGCGGCTGGGGGCTCCGCCCCCCAGACCCCTGTGCCACTAGGCTGTAGCGTGTGCCTATCTTGTACACGGTGAACTCCCACACGTCAGGGTGCACCTTTTTGGGATATCGGAATATCGGGGGTCTGGACCCCCGCTCGTGGGGGTTGTCTGGGCACCAAAAATAGCAGGGCAGACTCCCGCTAGCGGGGGTCGCCCAGACCCCCGCCCCAGACCCCCGCTCCAGGGGGTGGGAGTCCACCGTGTACCCAAGCCCTTTGGGTTCACATCAGCGAATGGGACCCAGACCACTCTCAGTAGCCTCAGGAGGACGCAGCCAACTCACACAGAATCTGTACGCCCGCAACTCCCACGCGCTCCCACTACGGCGCAAGGAACAGATACTCACTACTGTGGCCTCCGGCGGCTGGGGGGCACCGCCCCCCAGACCCCCCTGTATAGCGTGTGTATGTCGAGTAGCCAAATCCTTGAGCTTGTGCCACTGGGGCATAGGAAGGGGTCGTTGCAATAACGCCCCGAAAACCCATTTTTGGCACCCCTTGCCTGGCATGTTGCTGTTGTGTTGCCACTATCTCTCATCACACAAGGGGGGGGGGTCCAATACCCACACACCACACTCACACTGGTTGTGTGCACGGTGGACCCCCACCCCCTGGAGCGGGGGTCTGGGGGCGGATCAGCCGGTTGCCAATCCTCCGGTCCGGCGCAGTATGAGGGTTCCGAAGAATACCACTGGATCATAACCAACGAGGATGTTGTCAGCTGCCACAGTTGACTTGCGGGATCGCGTCCGACGTCTTGTAGGCGATGCCGATGGAAGGGTCCCTGGGCCCTGGGCTGCACCCGGCGTCTCCGGGGGTCAGGGAGGTGCTGCCACTGGGTACGATCGAGTGAACGTCTGTGTCGATTTCAAACGCACACCAACCGCCCTGGTGCCTTGATCCCGCCACACAGTTGATGTGATCAGGAAGGTGTCCCGCCCGCTCCCCATTGGTTTTAAGCCGGGAATGCCTCCGCAAACCCGAGATGTCCGAAATCTAGAAAAAAAGTGGATCCCAGGCCGCCTTCGCTACCATGTGTGACTGAGGGAGAGAAGGCGAGGGGCGGCTTACCCTCCCTCAGCTCTGAAAATCCCCAATAAGGGGTGGATGCTTGGATCCCCTGCACAGAAGGCCACATATAGTCATCAGAGCTGAACCCACAGAGCCTACTCACGGTATTGCGAAGCCTGGGGCCAAGGCTGGGTGGGTTGTTCTTGGGCGGAGACGGCACACAACTGAATGCCTTGGGTGGGCCTTGAGCCGTTTGCCTGTCTCTGCGGCCCCACACCACATCAGCACACAGACAGGGAAGACCATATCATGTCAGGAGAACGAATGGAGGTGTTCCTGAAGGACAGGCTGTGTGGGGAGCAGCATGCGGTGCACATCGGGGAGGGCGACACCCCGGTTCATCTCAAGGCAAACGCACTCGACGTGGTGCTCGGGTCCCCTCCCGACGCGCTTCCCGAGGACGTGGAGCTCTCGGTGGATGGGGTGGTGCTCGACGACAGCACCCCCTCTGTCCGGTGCCGCACCTGTCTCCCACGGGTGCTCCATCGACGTCGCCCTCACGGGTGCGCGGTTCCTTGAGATGCTGGAGAAGCAAAGGTCACACAACCCACAGGGGTCTGACGTTGACATGAGCACCATACCTGCCTGGGCACTGCGTCTGCGTGATGTGGCGCTTGCGGTGGTGCAGTGTGATGGCATGGCGTTGCAGCACCTCGATGAGTCATTCCGCAATGACAAACACATTGTCACCGCAGCGGTCTGCCTTAACCCTGACGCACTTCAGCACGCTTCTGAAGACTTGCGTGCGGATGAGGACGTGGTTCTGAGGGCTGTCGCGAGCATCCCTGTGGATGATGATGCCGACATCTTGCCCCGTGTCATCGAGTGTGTACCACCTGCACTGCTCAGCAACAAATACTTCGTTCTCACTCTTGTCCAGCGCGATGGTGGTGCACTCAAGCATGTCGATGCAGCGCTGCAGGCCGACAGGGAGGTCGTCATGACGGCAGTCCAAACCTGCAGTGACGCACTCCAGTACGCCTGTGAGTCCCTCCGCAACGACAGACAGGTGGTCATGGCGGCAACTGGTGGTCTTGAGCACGCACATGCTGCACTGCGCAACGACAAGGAGCTTGTCCTCCGTGCCATCAGGATGTCGGAGTTTTACGCTGGTACTGCTTCGGAAGCACTGCGTGACGACAGGGAGGTGATGCTGAATGCCCTGCGTCTGCCAGGTCACACCTGGGGCGACGCACCTCGTGCACTGTGCCATGCATCTTCTGCACTGAGCCACGACACGGAGTTCCAACGCGAGGCTATTCTGTGGTGCGGTGGGGTGTTGGCTGTTCCCAAGGCGGAGGAGCCGTGCTCAGGTGTGCCGCTTCACCAAGACCGAGACCTTATCCTTGCAGCAGAAGAGACGGCGGACGTGAAGAGGGTGAATCACTGCCATCCCACAGCTCGCATCGCGCCGAGTGAGGTGTTGCATCGTGCAAGACCCCACTCTGTTTCAGGGTCCCCACATGGGTCCCGACGAGGCCAGTTTTGGCGCATTGATATCACGCTTGTTATCTGCGACAACTGTCGAAACCTGCCGATCCTCGACGACCCCCGGGGGGCTGGTGACCGAAATCGGATGCAAAAAAAAACACGCTACTGAGACACCTATTGGGGGGCTCAAAACTGACCGCACCGCCGCACAGGACTGGCGTTATTGCAATATTTGAGCTCCGTGCGGATCGTAGTGGGGTCATTTTGGTGGTGTGCGTGCCAAGTTTCACCCATGAAATGTAGGTCTGGTTCAGGGACTTCTGAAAGGAGGGTGTGACTGGGAGGCCAGAAATCAGCCCACCCACACCACCCACCCAGCGGGACCCCACTTACAGGTTTTTCAAAACCCTGTTCCTCTGAATATTTGGGGTCTGTGTGGATTGCGGTGGGGTCATTTTGGCCATGGGATGTCTGGTTGCGCCCCTTACTGGGGGTTGCCATGTGGGCTCAGACCCGGACAAACTCCGAGGGGCACATCACGAAGTCATCGAAGGGATTCCCGAGGACACTTCACGCCACGGGGACCCGCCGGCGCCACCTGGGGGACTTCCTGCAGCACACCGGGTTCCTGAGGGGTCGCATAACCAGGGTGTAGGACCGCACGAGAGGTGGTTCCTCTGCGGCTCATTGAAGTCCCGGCGCAAGGACCGCGATACGCCTTCACGATGGCATCATCAGATAGGTGGCACCCCCCTACGGCTTGCTGCGCAGCAGCTCAACGACAGGTGACTTCGACAGTGAGGCAGAAGGTCAGGAAGGTCTCTGATGACCAGGGGACTGCGGAAGCGGATACGGGACCAAGCTACAAGGCCCCGGATGGACATTTTTCCCGAAGATGCCATGCAGACATTTCTGTCAACAACGAGGCTCCGCGTGTCTCGCCGGACATGGCGGTGTGGTGCAAACAGATCACGCGTCTTCGCGAGGATTGCATCCAGGCTCATTCTACACTACAGTGTCTTACCTCCCGGACGCTGTCTGAAAGGGGATCATGCCTGTGTTATGGAGGTGGGCCACGGGCTGGCTGCAGGGATATGACTGAGACACCACCGTGCCAACCCTGCAAACCTGAAGCTTGCGCCGGACAGCCCCCCGCCTGGGGTCTCGCTGAAGCACCTCTTCTTCGGCTGTCCCGCGACAGCGTCAGCCCGACACCATCTCACAGCCACAAACGTGCACAACTTGCTGCTGCACAACTGCAAGGAGGCCCTACGCTACCTGGCTGAGGCAGGGGTGACGGAGCACAGCGAGAAGGACTACCTGATCGCGTGAAACCAGCAAAAATCAACAGTGGTCAAGGGCTTTGGCCCGACACCCCCAGCACCCCCCCCCTCCCCCAGACCCACGTCACTTTCCACGGGCCGCCAGGTGCGTCAGCGTCGGCGACCGCCTGCCCCCAGTCTGAGAGGCAGCAGCCACGACTCGGCAGGAGGCGGGCACTACAAAAAAAGGGAGAGTCGTCACTGTGCATATCAGCACGGTCCCGCCCTCTGTGTCAGACTAACCCGCCTCTAAAGGAAAAGAGGAAGAGGCGACGTAAGGCAATGCCTCCGTGCGGCAAGGAGAACACGAAACAGCGATCCCCCTCACCGGGGACGCGACAAGCACGGCCAAAAATCGTTCAAAATCGTTCAAACGGCATCGTCGGGGGCATACCACCCCCTGGGAGTGGGCGGAAATGAGTTTCCGGAGCATATTGGGCACTTTCTGCCAGCAGAATCACCTTTTTAGGGTCAAAAACTCGATTCCCAAAATTTGGCCTATGTTTGACCCAGTGACCCCCCTACCCCCCCCCCCCCCTCCGCCACCCTCTCGCTCTCCGCTGTGTTGCCCCTGTGTGGTTGGCTGCTCTTCAGCACACCAACCGCCCTGCAGGTGACGAACATTCCAAGGCCGCTGCGTCGTGCGTGCTGCACGGCACAAGGGTGTTGCGGGCGAGAGGCGCGAAGCCCTTCGGCACAAGCGCAATGCGTGTGCCGCCGTGGACGCTGCTGGCGGCAGCAGCGCTGGCTGCGGTGGGGGCGGACGGGCAGGCGTTCTGCACGGCGAATAAAAACTGCAAGCAAATGCAAATGCTCGGGTCGGACGGGGAGCGAAACGGGAAAGATGTAACCTGCACGCCGTTCGACAAGCTGCACCACAACGTGGGGGACAGAAGCGAATACGTGGCTACGGCGCTGCGCGCGAAAATCGTGACTGTGCCGGAGGGGCTGGTGTTTACCATGGCAGCCTCGCTGTCGAGGGCAACGTACGCGTTGGCGACCGACGGGCTGGTGTACCGTGCCGACCTGGCAGCCAGCAACGAGCTCAACTTCGCCAAAGCGCTGAGTCCCGCGGAGCCCGTGCGGGGGCTGTACGTCGTGCCGCCGGTCGCGTGGAACGAGGCGGAGGCGGAGATGGTGGTCGTGCAGGCGGGGCCGGCAAACATCAACCAGGATACGCTGTACTTCTACGTGTGGAACCCGCAGCAGAAGAAGCTGCAGCCGCTGGCCGGGCCGGCCTACAAAGTGACCTACTCGCAGAACCCCGAAGGGGCGATGGAGACGGACGGGGACGTCACCACAGTGCTGAAGCTGAAGGAGACGACAGCGTGGTACCACGCCGTGTTGGTGCAGCGGACCAACGATGGCGACATCAAGTTGCGGTTCCACTACACCGGCTACCCCAGTCAGTACACAGTGCTGGCGTCGCTGGGAGGCGAAAACACGTGGTCGCTGTCTGCTTGGGGAAAAACGCTGCCCGAGAACGGTCCTTTGTTCTCGAAGGGGTGGGCAAAGTACGCACGTGCGACCGCCAATTGTGTCTTCGATCTGCAGACACCGAAAAAGAGCGGCAAAAAGCTGTGGGTAGATATCTCGTGTACCGATGGAACAGCACACACCCGAAGCTGGAACGGCTTCGTCCGTACGTTCAGTGAGTGTGCGGTGGGCGGGGTGGATCTGCGCGTGGCGGCTGCCAGCGTGGCGGGTTCAAGGGATGTGCTGTATGCCGTGTCGTGCGGCACCGCTTTGTACAAAGTGTGGGGGGAGTTCAAGGGCGGTGTGTACACGTTGCGGCCTGCGCTTGTGACAAATAAAGAGTATCCCTACACCATCGAGGCGGTGAGCTTCGCTGCGGAGGGGCGGGTGCTGAGCCTGTGCACGTACCCTGAAAAGCGTAAGGTAAAGCATGTGGCGTGGCACACGTCGCGGTCCGAGTGTGCGCCGACGTTCACGATCGGCACTGCGGACCGGCTGAGCGACGCACAGCGGGTGAAGGTCGTCAAGGAGGCCGGCCTGAGCGACGCCTTCAACACTTTGAACAAGTTCGCGAAGCAGTTCTGGTCGAACCCGCGGCTGACGGGCGTGTGCGCGGTGAGCGGAGGGCTCGGCGACACGCCGTTCACGACGCGCGTGTGGAAGAGGGGGGCGCGTGTGCTGCTGCCGTACAAACGGGGCGTTTTTTCCAACCAAGGAAGGAAGGTGACTCCAGATGAGGTGCGCTTTGGGTACAGGCATTCGGCGATCAGCAACGGCGGCACCGAGACGTTCACCTACTACGGAACGGGGGTGACGGAGCTGGCGGAGTACGCTGCCGCGCTGGATGGAATCTTCGCCAGCACATGCTGGGATCATATCAAGCTGAACTGGCTGGGACGTGCCGGGTTCCTGTCTGCCCGGGCGGTGGCGACGATGTACGGCACGATTCCGATCACGGCCCGGGATGCTGCGCAGGAGGATATTTCCAACAACGACGGAACCAAGCTGTTCGACTTCACAGCGAGCTTGTTGTTCCCGTGGTTCGGCCGCGGGGAGGTGGCCTCGCTGCTGCCTCTTCTGGTCAACGGGAAGCTGCCGGACACCCAAACAGTTCGGGGGTACATCGCCAGCATCTCCGTGACGGTGGGGCAGGATATCCAGGGGGCGCAAGGGCTGAAGCAGGCGCTGTACAGGCTGTGGCAGGTCCGCGCCCCGGTAATCACTCAGGGCCATTTGACGGCGAACGGGTTCGACTCCCTGCTGTTCATCCTGGCGGACAACCCGAAGCTGCTCGACTTGCTCTCGTTCAAAGAGCTGAACGCAGCTTGGCTGCAGGCTTCGCTTGCGAAGAACGCGTACACCAGACTGCACGATGTGCTCCAAACAAAGGTCGACGGGAGCGCCGACGACGCGCTCGACGTGGCCTTCAAGCTGTCGCAAGGCTTGTCCGGCCCGCTCGGCAAAGGTTCGCAGGCGAGGAGCCAGCTCGCGAGGGGGGGGGCCGCGCTCCTCACGCTGAGGGATGGCGAGACGTGCTTCTCCAACGACGCGTGGTTCGTGCCCTCGACTCGGGACAACTACAAGATCGAGGTAAGTACGCGCAGCCTGTCCAGCTACGAGAACTCGGATGAGTTTACGTTGGGCGACGAGGTGGACGGGGCGTTCGCCACGAGGCACAGCCTGCAGATGCTGCTGTGCGAAGACGCCGGAGGGCTGCTGGCGACGAACTCCCTCAACCCGCACAGCCGGTTTGGGCCTGCGCAGGAGATGCGCTGGTACGCCGACAGAAGCTTCGCGGCGCAGATGCAGAGGGGGCTGGCGGCGCTGGGCGAGCAGTTCGGCAACTACGACGCGTCGCTGCTTCGGCAGTACGACCCCGTCGCGGACGCCCACAACAGATGGCGGGTGCTCGTGGAGTTCAACAACCCCCCAGTGGTGGTGCTCGTGCCGGTGGAGACGACGGATGACCCGAAGCAGATCCGAAGCTCAGGCACGAGCTGCTGGAGCACAACAGATGTGGCCTTCAATCCCCAGGCGAACGTGGACTTCACCTACGCAGGACCGGGTGACTACAGCACAGGGGGCAGGACGCAGCCGTCGGTGGTGATGGGCGGTAGTGCAATCAGTGTGGCGTCCGCGTGCGCGGTCGACGTCGCTGACGTGCGCTCCGTGGGGTGGGAGTGGCTGCACCGCGTGGGGCGCACGATCGCCGGGCCAGGGACGATGAACCGTGACACGGGGGACCAGCGGAAGAACCTCGTGTTGGGGACGGACGCGGCGAACACGGAGATGCTGACGTACGAGTGGGCCTTCATCAAAGTGGCCCAGTCGTGGCTGACGGGCAACGCACCGCCGAACTTCGCGTACGGCGGCCCGTACGACGCACTGAAGCACAAGATTGCGGCCGCCAACGCGAAGGCTGCGAGCCAAACGGATTACAGGCTGCAGGTGAAGACGAAGATCCAGCAGGCAGTGGAGTTGCCGCCCACGCTTCAGTACACCGTGAAGATGCGCGTGGGGGACAACGTGCATCGGCAGCTGCTGCAGAAGAAGATTGCGCTGTTCCGCGGGACGACCCCTTCGCTGCTGGTGAACGTGGTCGCCTTCACTGCGCTCGACGTGTACGATGTGGCGGATGCGGCTATCCAGGAGAACACAGGCGACTTGTTCACCAACCTGCAGGACACGGCGGCGCTCGGCCGGGCGGCCGTCGTGGCGCAGGCGGCGAAGGACGTCGCCGACGCGGACACGGCGGCTGTGGCGCTCGGGCTTGCGGCGCTGGGCAACTGGGCGCCGCTGGCGGACAGCACGGTGGCGGCGGAGCTGCTGCAGGCGCTGCAGGCGCACGCGCCGGAGGTGACGGCAGCAGGCGGGACGGCACGGCAGGGGACGACGATGCTGCGGGTGGCGGGAGTGGACGTGGCGTGCACGGTGTATGCGCTGCTGTACGTGCGGGCGGACGGGACGGTGGACTCCGCGTTGCAGTTGGTGCCGCCGAGCAACGTCGGGCTGGTGGGGACGGTCGCAACGGGCTGCCGGCTGACGCAGGTGCGGTCCGCCGGGCAGGCGACGAACCTCGGGTTCGCAGGGACGGTCGACCTGGGGCAGCTGTTCAGCTTCCTGTCGGGGGTCGGCTTCCCGTCGCTGGGGACGCTTGAGCTGCAGGGGCAGTTCTACGGGCAGCGCACTGTGAAGTGGCTGACGCTGGACGCGAACATCAACCTGCTGGCGAAGCTCGTGGTGACCAGCCCTGCGGTGCCTGCGGAGCTGCCGCTGGTGGACGCGGGGCTGCGGGTGGACCTGCTGCTGAAGGACGCGACGAAGGGTGTGCGCGTGAAGGCGTCTGTGCGGCGCCGCCCTCTGTTCGAGACGGCAGGGGTGGCGACCGAGGTGTTCGGGCTGCTCGAGGTCCCCGGGCAGGTGAGCTGGGACAACGGGAACCAGAAGCTGGCGGTGACGGTGGCGGGCGGGCAGGACGAGGGGGGGAACGCAGTGCTGCGGCTGCGGGTGGGGAAGCGCGCGGGGCTGTTCGGGCTGCCGTTTGCGCTGGACTACGCGGTGCTGGAGCTGGCGGTGCAGGGGAGCAGCGTCGCGGTGGCGGTGCAGGGGGAAGTCTTGCCGGACAAGATGAACGTGTCGCTCGGGTTCGCGGGGACGTACAGCGCCGAGGGGGTGACGCTGGCGGCGTCGGTGCGGTCGCTGGCGCTGGCGGACACGGTGGCGCTGGCGCAGCACGTCGGGGCGTCGACCGGGGCGGTCGACGCGAACAACATAGACGCGGTGCCGTCGCTGTGGGACGCGCAGCCGTTTAAGCTGCAGGCCGCGTCGGTGACGGTCAGCACGGTGGGCACGCCGGCGGTGCACGTCGCGGCGTCGGCGACGCTGTTCGGCGGCCGCGTGGCGGTGACGGCCGGCGTGTCGGCGGCGCAGGTGAGCTTCACGGCGACGGCGGAGGAGCTGGCGTTCGGGACGGCAGGGGTGACGCTGCGGGCGGCGTCGCTGAGGTTCGCTTTTGGGAAGAAGGTCGCGCCCGGCGTGGCGGTGTCAGCGGACCTGTACCTCGGCGCCGGGCTGGTCGCGTCGCTCGCGGGGTGCTACGGCAGCGCGACGGGCAGCGACTACTACGTCAGCGGCAGCGCCACCGCGTCGCCTGCCATCGGGCTGGACACGGTGATCAACGAAGTCGCCGGGATGTTCACGTCGCTGACGGGGGTGCGCTACGCGCTGCCCGACGCCCACGCTGGGTTCTCTGCAGTGACGGTGTCGCGCTTCGCGGTGTCGCTGGCGGGCGGTGCGACTGCGGGCGACGGGGTGTGCACCGGGCCGGCGCGGCCGAACGGGGTGAGCGACGGGTTCGCGCTGGCGGTGCAGGCGGCGCTGCAGGGGGTGGGCTTCGAGCTGCAGTTCGCGCACGACAGCGCGAAGCAGGCGATGACCTTCCACGGGGCGGTGTCGGGGGTGCAGCTCGGGGCGGCGACGGTGGGCCTCCAGCTGGACTACACGCTGTCTGCCGGCGAGTCGACGCTCGCGGCGAGCGTCGACGTGGCGGTCGCGGGAACGACGCTGACGCTCGGCGGGCACTACGACTCGGCAGACGGGTACTGCGTGTGGCTCGCGAAGAGCGGAAAGGCGGTCGACCTGGCGCAGCTGCTGGCGCTCCACGCGGACAAGGTGGCGGCGGCGGGCAACGCGCTGGCCGCGCCGGCGGTGGTGCCGCAGTTCAGCATCGGGGACGTGACGGTGTCGCTGTGCTCTGCGGCGGACGAAGCGCGCGGGCTGCCTGCCGGGTTCAGCGTGTCGGGGGTGGCGACGCTGTTCGGGGCGAAGGTGCAGCTGCAGGCTGTGCTGGCGGCGGACCGGGTGGTGTTCAGCGGGCAGACGCTGGACGGCGAAACGCTGAACGTCGGCGGGGTGGCGGTGAGCAGCGCGAGCGTGGCGTTCGAGGTGAACCGCGCGGGGACCGACGCGGAGAAGGCGAAGCACGCGGTGACCTTCACGGCGGTCACGTCGCTCGGGGCGACGACGATCCAGCTGAGCGATGGGACGGCGACGCCGGCGCTGCGCGTGCGGTACGACGCGCCGGCGGGCGGGATCGGGTTCGACGCAGCGCTGGGGTTCCTGTCGGACTTGGACGGCCAGCAGGCGGGGCAGCAGGCGCACACGGAGCTTGCGGCCCAGCTGGCGCACATCCGGCTGCAGTGGGTTGAGGCGGTGGTGCCGCACGCGGGGGCGCTGACCTTCCGCGTCGGGCTGGGGTTCACCGACGCGGACGTGGTGGCGGAGCTGGCGGTGGTGTGGGGGCAGTCGGTGGGGGTGGCGGTGAGCGCGCAGGCGGGGAAGACGGTGGCGCTCGGGGCGGCACTCGACGGTGCGGCGCCGGGGAAGGTGCACCCGGGGGCGATGTCGGCCGGGGTGACGGAGCACTACAGCAGCGGCAGCGGGTTCGCGGACTTCACGGTGGCGCTGAGCGTCACGCGGTCGGGGCCAGGGAGCGGGACGTTTGCGCTGGACGTGTCCGGGCGGCCCGCGCTCGGCCAGCACAAGGCGGCGAAGAGCGGCTTCGTGAACGCGCTGGCGGGCTTCACCAAGGAGGCGTGGCTGAGCCTGGCGATCGAGGTGCCGTTCGGGGCCAGCGTGGCCAACAAGGACGTGTCGCTGCAGCTGGGGGTGCGCCGCGGGCGGCAGAACCTGGGCACGAAGGGGAACCTGTGGATCGAGGGGTTCGCGGGTGGGGGCCCTGGCGGGGACGCGGCGCTGGGGCAGCCTGGGGTGGACGGGACGACGCTCAAGGCGGACGGGAAGGGGTTCGAGTTCTTCGTGGGGCTGACGCTGGCCAAGCCGTCCGTGGACCTGGCGGTGTACGTCCCGCTGAAGGCGTGTGTGCGGAACTGCAAAGGTGCAGAGGCGGACAAGCAGTGGATCTGGTTCGCCGACTCGCTCGATGTGGAGGTGTCAGCGACACACGCGAGCGTGAAGAACGAGCTGGCAATGCAGGGCGGGTGGTGGAAGGTGCTGGGGGTCGAGTGGCTGCACCTGCGGTCTGCGCTGTTCGCGCTGGAGATGGACCTGAAGAGCCCGGGGTCGCCCGGGTCGCTGGAGATCGGAGGGAACATGTGCCTCGGGGAGCAGGCGGCCTGCCAGGTGTTCCCGACGCCGACGGGGGACGTGATCGACGTGTACGCGTACACGTCCATCAACGTCGCGGTCCCCGAGGAGTCGTGGTTCATCGTGCTGGCGAACGAGCTGACCTTCGGCGGGCTGTTCCGCGTCCTGAAGTTCGACTACCAGAAGCTGCCGCAGCCTGTGCTGGACAGCGGGCTGCTGGCGCTGAAGGACTGCAGCGTTCCGGCGACGCACGACTACACGAAGGCGCCTCCGTTCGACCAGGACTGCTACGTGCAGGTGTCGTACAACCCGACGCCGTGCCCGCCGGCAGGGCCGTGCGCCGACCAGACGGTGTCCGTGCCGGGTGTGGGGACGATCGTGGTGCAGAAGGGGTTCGTGGTGCGCGGGGTGCTGGACATCCTCGACTGGAAGCTGGCGGTGGACATCGAGATCAGCAAGAAGTTTATCAAGATCGACCTGGCGATGCTGCAGCCGCTGGCCTTCAAGCTGAAGCACAGTGGGAAGGAGTTTGAGCTGCTGTCGATCGGGAAGACGTACACGAAGGCGGCAGGGCTGACGGGCGGTGCGCGGCTGGACCTGCAGGCGGGAGCCGACCCGTCGACGGGGAAGGAGGTGGCGCAGATGCGGTTCGAGGCGGCGTTCGAGATGAAGGCGCTGAAGGCGTACGGGTCGCTGCTGCTGGACGTGAACAGCAAGGACTTCACGTTCGACGCGGAGGTGAGCCTGTTCGCGGGGGCGTTCGACCCGCGCGTGGAGGCGAAGTGGGACTGGGACGGGACGTACCTGCATCTCGCGATCGAGGACGTCAGCTTCGCGGGGGTGGTGGTGGTGAAGGACTTCGAGTACGAGCAGCGCGTGGCGGTCGGGCAGGTGTCGGGGAAGTTCGTGGCGAAGGTGTCTGTGCTCGGGTTCCTGAATCTGGGGGCGGAGCTGGAGTACTCGTTTGGGGTGCCGAAGTCGACGCTGTCGTTCGACCTGACGGAGACGTCGGCGCTGTCGTTCGGTGTGCACGGATCTGCGGAGATCAACGAGGTGCACCTGCGGGACAGCCACTTCACGCTCACGATGACGGCTTCGATCGACCTGGCGGCGCTGCGCGACGCGGTGGTCGGGGCGATCGTGAAGGTGGGGAAGGCGCTGAAGGCTGCTTGGAACGCGGTGGCGGACGGGGTGAAGAAGCTGGAGAAGCAGATCGGGGCGGTGCTGAAGAAGGGATGGGAATCTTTCAAGAAGGGGGTGGCCGATGTGTTCGACGCGGTGTTCGGGCCGGGGGCGGGGAAGGAGCTGGTCGCGGCGTTCAGCAAGGCGGTCGAGTGGGGGAAGAAGCTGGCGAAGGGGGTGAAGACGTTCCTCGCCGACACCTTCACGAACCAGCGGGACGTCCACATCGTCACGCTGCGCGACCCGGCGGACGAGTACGGCTGCCTGAAGCAGCAGAGGGTGTGGCGCGACTGCCTGAAGATCTGGCCGCTGCGGAAGGTGTGCTTCCCCGACCACGGCGACGCGTTCACCGACCCGGTGTGCCTGAAGCGTGCGGTGCAGGCGGCGACGCAGGCGAGGATAATCAAAGAGGTGCGCGACCGGAAGGACGGGGTGCGGGCCACGTCGCAGGCGGCGAACTACGGGACGGACAAGGTGCACGAGAAGGCGGCGAAGGCGGCGAACCCGGGGGACCTGTTCCAGGAGTACAAGCCGCACGTCGCGCCGGAGGTGGGAGCGCCGGACGTCGAGCCGACGCGCGGGACGTACAAAGGGAAGGTGAGCGTGCCAACGGGGGCCAGCGAGCTGCGGACGTCGGCGGGAGGCGACGGGACGCTGTTCGACAGCAGCAGCGCCGCCCCTCCGCTGGCGCCGGTCGAGGTGGACGTGAACTTCAACCCGTCGGACAAGGCGCGTGCGACGGCGAAGGTGGCGGACCGGCTGTCGGCGAGGGCGCAGGCGCGGCAGGAGGGGCACTCGGCCGCGCTGGACAACGAGAGCGGGCAGAGCACCGCGCGGCCGACGCTGCGGTTCCGCACGGCGGGAGACGCGCAGTTGACGTTCGGCTGCGCTGTGTTCAACGCGGCGACCTTCAGCCCGCCGAAGCCGACGTTCCGGTCGATCAACCCGTCGTGCAAAGGCGACGTGAGCGTCGGGCTGGCGGGGCAGTCCGTCGCCGCGTCGTGCGGGCGGGTCGTGTACACGAACAGCTACATCGGCCACGACGCGTGCGGGTACGTGAGCGACGAGCTGGCGCAGACGGTGACGGTCGAGCCGCAGACGGGGATTGCGTTCGACGCGTCGTACCCGTTCGACGCGTGCGACGGGCTGGGGAAGTGTACGACCGACCCGATCCACGCGCACGGGAGGCCGAAGCTGCAGGAGGCGTGCCAGCCGCACACGATGGATTACGTGGACGGCGCGCACACGCCGGTTGTGCCAGGTGGGGGCGTGGAGTCGTGCTGGCAGTTCGTCCGGACGTGGACCGCAGAGCTGGCGTACACGCAGGACGGAACGCCGGAGGGGGCGTCGTGCGGGAATGCGCTGACGGCGACGAAGGCGCAGACGATCTTCATGTGCAACGGCGACGACGCGTTCTCGACGGTGCGGCTGCGCGGCGACGCGTCCGGCACACCGCTGGGGCTGATCTGGCGGCCCAACACGACGGTCGACTGGTGGTACGTCGAGCAGACGACGGACATGAGCCTCGCGGGCGGGGCGGAGGGGCAGTGGCAGGAGACGACCATCACCCCGACGAAGCGCGTCTTCAGGAACATCCGCGGGAACTGCTACCTGGGCGTGCGGAGCATGTTCGTCACAGCCGGCTACGTCCCGTCGCAGCTGGCGTACGCGCGGCTCGAGTCGCCCTCGCAGGCCGAAGTACGCTGGCAGGCGGACGGGGTGCTGACGTGCTTGAAGCAGCCGACGGTGTGGGACGCGACGTACCAGCCGGAGACGAACACCTTCCTGCTGTCGGTGCGTGACGGGAGCGATGCGCTGCACGTGGCGCCGGTGGTGGCGCCGGCGCTGTACGGCGTCGACGCGCAGACGACGCCGTCGGTGTTCGCGGGGACGCGGCGCACGGCGACCGACCCGGCACAGCTGCACGGCCAGGCGCGTGCGGACTTCGAGAAGACGTCGGCAGTGCTGCCGTGGGTGGAGGTGGCAGTGGAGGGGGCGAGGAACCTGAAGGCGCCTGTGCTGACGGTGGCGCCCACGCCGCCCGTGTCGTGCAACGAGCTGAGCGACGCGCACTACCCGACGCCGACGCTGGGGCAGCTGGACGTGCGGTGCGCGACGGAGCCGACGCCTGTCGCGCGGCTGGAGAGCGAGGCGGAGGAGGTGACGTGCTTCACGGCGACGGTAACGCGGGTGTGGACCGTGACGGACTCGTGCCAGCAGACGGCGAGGCTGACGCAGGTTGTGCCCGTGACGGCGTCGCCGCCCGTGTTCGCGTACGTCCCGGGCGACGTGTTGCTGCCTGACACCGACCCTGCGGTGCGCGAGGCGGGCGTTGGTGCACTGCCGAGCGCCGCGCTGCTGCCGGGCGGCGCGGCACGCGAGGGGGACCACTGCGGGCCGGCGGTGACGGTGCGGAGCTGGGACGTTGCGGTGCCAGCGTTGGACTGCCGGCGGATGGAGCGGAGGTGGACGGTGGCGTACACGGTGCCGGCGCAGTGCGCGGGGGAGGCGGTGCCGGTGCCGACGCGGCAGACGCAGCACATCACGGTGTGCCCGGAGAGCCTGTTCCAGGCTGTGACGCTGCAGGTGGCTGCGGCGGGGCCAGCGGCGGACTACCTCGAGCCGCACCCGGTGCACCACGGGACGGAGGTGGACGTGGTGCGGAAGCAGATGCTCGGGATGTACTGGCGGCGCGTGTCGACCGACGACGGGCGGACGTGGCACTACTTCGACCCGACGCGGCGCTGCTACCTGCAGGCGGTGGGCGACGGGGCGGGCGGGGCGGCGCTGCGGTGCGGCGACGCGGCGCAGGCGTGGACGGCGCACGAAGACACGTCGCTGAACCTCGTGACGGCGCTGCGCGTGGCGGTCGACGGGCAGGAGTGGTCCCTGGTGTGCACCCCGCAGACGCCGACGTGCACCGTGCAGCGCGGGCAGCACAGCGTGCACCTTGCGGTGGTGCACCGGGCGGAGCTGCAGGTGTCGGACGTGAACGTGACGTGCTCGGCGTACGGGTCGGTGATCGGGTCCGACACGCGAGAGGCGTTCGAGGGGGTGGCTGCCGGGAACACGGTCGTGCCGCGGCCGACGTTCGCCGCCACCGGTGGGTGCACCGCGCGGGTGGTGCTCGTGGCGTGGGCGGTGGAGCACCAGCCGTGTGGGCGGAAGGAGGTGCGGCTGACGTGGCGCGGGCAGGAGGCGGTGGCAGGGAGCGAGCTGTCGCTGCAGACGACGGGGATCGGCAGCAACTGCCAGCGGTCGACGGAGGAGCGGGTGCAGACGATCCGCGTGCGGCCGGACGTGCCGGCTTTCGCGCACGTGCCGCGCGACGTTGTGGTGGCCGACGCGGCGGGGGCGCTGAGCGCGTGGCAGGCGGTCAACCCTGCGTGGCTGCCCGGCGGGGCGGCGCACGTGGCGCCGGTGTGCGGGCCGCGGGCGGTGGTCCAGCACCACGACACGGAGTGGACGCGGCAGGCGAGCAGCACGTGCTGGACGATGCAGCGGACGTGGACGGCGCACCTCGAGCTGGACGACCAGTGCGGCGACTCGGTCCATGCGCCCGTGGAGCCTGTGCAGCGCGTGACGGTGTGCAGCAGCAGCGCAGGTGCGCCGGAGGTGACGTTCGCGGCTGCGGGTGGGGCGCCTGTGCTGCGCGTCGGGGAGAAGAACAACGTCGACGGGCTCGAGCGGGTCGTCAGCCTGAACGGCAGCAGCGGTGCGGCGGCGGCGGTGTGGGTGGAGCACGCGGTGACGGCCACGGAGAGCTACTTCCACAACCACCAGCACGGCTGCTTCCTCAACTACGCGCCGCACTGCAAGGGGTACAGCGCGGCGCAGCCGACGTGCAGCGGTGGGCCGACGGCGCAGGTGGCGGTGTGCGTGGCGGAGCCGCGGCTGTGGCGGAAGGTGGCGGTCCCCGTGGCGCCGGAGATGGTCGGTGCGCCTGCGGGGACGTCGTTCCACTACCTGGTCACCGGGTCGAGCCCCAGTATCGTCGGCCCGACGGGGTTCGTGCTGGCGACGCACCGGACGGACGCGACGCTGCTGGAGGCGCTGCCGGTGCCGACGGGGACGCTGAGCGGGCTGACCTTGGCGGGCGGGGAGTACTTCCGGATGGTGGCGGTCGGGGTGTTCGGGGGGAGCGACCTGGCGGCGAAGCCGCAGGCGTGCACGACGGACGGCGACTGCGGGGCGGCGTGGTTCTGCCGCAGCGTCGACACCGGTGCGGCCGTCGCGGTGGTCGGGACGGTGGTGCTCCCCACACCGGGCAGCCCTGCGTGCGGGGCGACGCGGCTGCTGCTCGGAGAGAGCTGCGTGGGGCGCGAGGGGTGCTGTGCGACGGGGTCGGCGTGCACGGCCGTGAACGGGTACGCGACGTGCCAGTTCGCCGGGCGGGTGGGGTGTTCGCAGTTCGCCGGGGTCGGCGAGTCGTGTGCAGGGGCGGCGGCGGGCTGCTGCACGCCGGGGACGCACTGCGTGGTGACGGCGACGGCGGGGACTGCGGTCTGCCAGGTGTCGACGTGCTCTTCGTCGCGTCGGGTGTGCGTCCGGCGGTCGGGGGTCGGCGAGCTGTGCGGCGCCGGCGCGGCGGGCGGCGGGTGCGGCGAGCAGCGGTGCGCCGACGGGCTGGTGTGCGACGCGAAGGCGAAGACGTGCGCGGCGCCTGCGGCGGACACGATGGTGTTCAGCGCTGTGGCGGTCGAGCAGGTCAGCGCGCAGCGGCCGTGCGAGGCGGCGGCGGCGTCGCGCGAGGCGCAGGCGCTCGTGTCGGACCAGCAGGCGCCGACGCCGACGCCGATGCCGCTCCCGCCGGGGTTTCCTGAGTTTTGTGCATTTTTGTCGTGCGCGCACGGCTGTTCGCTCGAGCCGCTTGAGGTGATCGAGGAACTCGTGCACACGATCAGCTGCACGCGGTGGCTTTCCTTCCCGCCCCCTCCGTCGTTCCTGCGGGTGCCTCTGCCCTGCCGAGTGCGGGTCGGTGAGACCACCCAGGGGCCGTGCAATGGCGGGGTGAATGGTGGGTACTGCACGAGGAGTGGGACGTGCACGCTGCGGCAGCGGGTGAAGACGTACAGCGCACGGTGCGTGTGCCCCGTTGCGACGCCCGAGCCGACACCGGCGCCCACCCCATCGCCAACACCAGCGCCCACCCCAGCGCCGGTGCCTGCGCAATGCGTGAAGGCGTGCCCTGGGGGCTGTGCGGGCGACGTGGTCGAGGTGGACGACGACATCGTGCACACGGTGGACTGCACGGGGTTGTTCGGCTTCGCATACGCCATCTCCGTGGACTGCCAGCGGCTGATCGGGAGCCCGACTGCCGACGGCCCGTGCGTGCTGACCCGCCCGCACGAGCTGTCCGGGCGGTGCACCGGGATCGGGAAGTGCGAGCTGCGGCAGCGGAGGATGAAGTACAAGATGCAGTGCGCGCAGCCGCGGCAGATGGCCGAGGCGAGCGTGGCGCGGCTGTCGGGCGGGCAGACGGTGTTCGTGTGGGCCGACCACGGCGCGCAGGGCGGGGCTTCTGCCGGGGTGTTCGGGCAGCTGTACTCGCACGCGTTCGCCCCTGTGGGGGTGGAGTTCCAAGTCAGCGCGGGCGGGGCGGACCAGCCGCAGGTGGCGGCGCTGTACGGCGGGGGGTTCGTGGTGGTGTGGGCGAGCACAGGCGCGGGGGGGGCGGTGCACGCGCAGGTCTTCACGTCGAGCGGCGAGCGTGGCGGCGAGGCGGTCAGCGTGGCGACAGGGGTGGCGGCTGCGCTGACGGCCACCGCGCCGCAGCCGCGGGTGGCAGGGTTTGCGGACCGGGGCGGGTTTGTGGTGTCGTGGCATCAGCAGCAGCCGCAGCCGCAGGTGAGGTTCGCTGATTTCGACGAAAACATGGCGGCCGTGCGGGCTGCGTCGGGGACGGTGTCGACGGGGAACGTTGCGATGGCGTCATTCCAGCACAGCCTCGGGTTCGCGCTGGCACACACGGGGCCGAGCGGCGAGGCGCTTGTCGAGCTGTTCGACGGGAACGCGGCGGCGGTGGCGAAGCGGGCGGTGTGCGGGGTTGGGGGCGCTGTGTGGGACATGGCGAAGTACCCGTACGACCACCGCCTGGCGGTGCTGTGCAGGGCGGCGGGCGGGGCGGTGTCGCTGGAGATCCTCGGCGGGGACGGGGAGGTGGTTGTGGCGGCGCAGCACGTTGCGGCGGCTTTGGCGGTCGACGAGGCGGCGCGCGGACGTGCGCGGGTGGCGGTGCTGAGCGACGAGACGGTGGCGGTGGTGTGGGCGGGGCCGCAGGGGGTGGCCGCGCGGCACTTCAGCGCCGCGGCGGACGCTGCGCCGCTCGGCGGGGAGATTGCGGTGCACAGCGGCGCGGCGACGCGGCCGGCGGTGGCGGCGTTGCGCGACGGCGGGTTCGTGGCGGCCTTCACAACCGCTGGCTTGGGGCGCGCGGCCGGGGCGATTGGCGCGTCGTTCCTGCACCACGCGGACGTGCTGCCGACGGTGGGCGAGGCGGCGGAGAGCGTCGACGCGTTCCTGGTCGGGGCGGACGGGCTGTCGCTGGTGCACGACGACGCGCTGGACATGGTGCGGATGCTGCCGCACTCTGCGGACCGCGGGGTGTGGACGCTGCACGCAGTATTGGGTGGGACTGTTGTCTACAACGCGAAGAGGGACTGCTACCTGAGCATGAAGACCCTGCCGCCCGGGCAGTGCCTTGGCGGGTACTGCGACATCGCGACCTGCACGCCGCGCGGCAGCGCTGCGCTGCTGCAGGCGCGGCCGCACCTGTGGACACTTGTCGACGTGGCGCCCGCGGTGCCCGGTGTGCGCGGGCGGAAGGTGCGCCTCCTGAACGCCGAGCGGCACGTCGACGTCTACACCGCCGCGGCCGCCGCAGCGTACGGCAACCCGCAGGCTGAGCCGCGGTTCGTGGCGCTGGTGGCGGGCGGCAGCGTCGCCGGCGGGCGGAACGTCCTCGAGATCGACGTCGTCATCAACAAAGCAGTTCTGTAGCCGTTCGCGGAGCTGCACGTACGGCGGCAGGGGGGGGGGGGGGGTGCCTGCCGGCGGAGGTGAATGTTTGTTGTTCCAAAACAGCAAAATAACGTCACCGGCCGTCCCAGCTGCCCGCCCTCGAGTATCAACCCCCCCCCCCCCTTTCCCCGGTGAATCTACAAACATTTTCCATTTATCCCCAACACTTCGTGCGTGGGGCATGCGCGCGCCTCGTGCCCCCTGCAGACCACGCCTGCACCGCACTGCCAGTCGTGTCGAACGGCGCAGCCTGCCTGGAGGCACAGACGGTGATTCCCCATCATGGCGGTGCGGGCGAGGGAAGGCTGCAGGGGCACGGTCTTCGTGGGCTTGTGTTTGCTTTTGTTGCCACATGTGCGTGCCGCTCATGGCCACCCCACTCCCACCCACCCCTCTTCCCTCTTCCCTCCTCTTGTTCTTCATCTTCGCTCTCATCAACCACGACCACCGTCGAAAATCCTTCTGTTCCTCGTGCTCTCCCAGGGCTCTGAGATAGAACCGTCGCGGTGGTCGCACTCTTTTATCGCCGCCTGCCCGCTGCCGTGTTTCTCTTCGCAGCGCGACAACCGGGCGCCAGGCACACCACCCTTCCCCGTCTGGGGTTCTAGCTAGCTTACTCGCTCTCCGGTGCATTCTTTTCGCGGGCGGAGGGTTCATATCATGTTGCAACTGACACACGCGGCGGTTTGTGCAAGTGTGTTGGGGGTAATGCCGACTAGTGCGAGTGACAATCGATCCACGACACGAATGATTCGTTTTCCGAGGCCCTTCATATTTGTGCTCCGCCACCGTGATCCCCCACTTTCTGTACTTCAGGCAGGCTCATCCAGCACACACCGGACACAGTCCCCGTGTGTGCCGGGAAAGAGAAGGGGGGAAAACGGTGGAAGCGTGCAATGCAACAACTGTCGGAGAGGATTGAGCGGAATGGATGTATTTTCTTCTTACCAGTTACGAGCGACGAAGCGTAGCGAAGTCGGGAAGTAACGAAGGAAAATTGTACGACTGAAGCTTTATAGGGATCGCCTTCATGCCACTTCACAGGGGCTTACACAGCCTTTGACACAGGGGTGCGCTGAACGAAAAGTAGTCCGGATCTGCCATTTTGCAGTTGCTGGGCAGGGCGTTATCTCTTATTACAGCGAAAGGAGTACAATTTTTTTAAAAAAGCACACTCGTGTGAGTGGAAAGCGACCCACCACAGCTGCAACCAAACGTGCTCTATACACTAACCCCACCCTTCATCAGGCTCAGGGTGTGTGATCAGTTCAGGGTTTTCTGTAGAAGCGTCAACGCAACAAGAAAAAGAAAATTCATCAGAGCGGTTGTAGCTGTGAAGTGATAGGGCGCTTTTCTTTTTTCTTTCTTCTTCTTTCACCGCTCAACTCAACTGAGTTCCCCTCATTTTTCTTGCCACACACGCAGTGTGATTGGGAGCCAGGCGGCGCCCCACCCCACGACTCGTTTGCCCTTTTTCCTTTTTGTGTTCGTTTCACTAGCACTCAGTGCGTCCCGCGCAGGTTTGTGTGGGCAGCGTTCGACGACGAAAAGGAAACATCGCGGATTATTTGGCAGAGTCGTGGGGAAAAGGAAGCTGTCTGGTTTCGAGTCAAAACCTTTCGGATCAGAAAATCCGCCCGGTGGGAGGGGCGGAGGAGGTGCAGCGTTGTTCCTCTTGCCGAAGCTTCTTCTTGCTTCCGCTCGTGGCTGCAGCACCTCTGCTGCCCCCTCCCCCCCTCGCCCTCACCTGCAGAACCGTAGGCTGCGTGTGGGAAGTCCGATCCATCTATCGAACGAGGGGCCAGACCCCCCGCCCCCACCCCTCCCCCGTCCCCCTCCACCCCCTCTCCTCCCTCTTGCGCCATGTTGCAGCAGAAGGCCCCAGGTTGGCTGCCGGGGCCTCCGCATGTTGCACGCACCCCACCCCATACACACCCCATACACTACCCTACCCTTTCGTTCGCTACCTTGTCCGTTTTGATGAGTGTAAATTGCACCGAGCGAACACTGATGTTGTTGTATACCTACCTCCACTGTACATCCACTGCACCACACGCACACACAACCCGTGCCCGCCCCCGCAGGAAGGGATCCTTCCACAGACAGAGCCTTCTGCTCCGTGCTGTGTGCAAGCCTCCCCGTCTCACTCTCACTCTCTTTCTGTTGTGTTCTCTTCCCCTCCCCATCTTCTCGCCGGCGCGCCGCACGATGCAGCAGCGGCTGCTCGGGCTGCCACGGATGCTGGCGGTGTTCGTGCTGGGTGTGGGGCTGGCACAGGGCAGCATCTACTCGCAGTACACGCTGGACGGGCCGGCAGTGGAGGACGCGTACGGACGCACAGACTCGGAGAAGCAGATCTCCCTCGGAAGCGGTGATGATGCTGTGTGCGGCAGGTCGTACCACGCCAGGCCGCGTGACTTCATCAGCCTGCAGGCATCGGTCGGGGCGCCCACGGGGAACGCAGACTTCTCCGTCGCCGGGTATGTGAAGCCTGTGGCGCTGCAGGGGAACAGGGGGGTGTTCGCCATCGGTGCCACGAGGAGGGAGCGCCGAGCAACCGGGCAGTGGGGTGCCTGGGTGTCGGTGGGCAGGTCGGGGCATCTGGGGATGCACACCACCACCACTGCAACGAGAAGCAGGGCGCTGCTGCGCCCCGGTGTATGGGCGCACGTCGTGCTGACGTACACAGCGGCAGAGACGGAGCTGCGGCTGTGGGTGGACGGCAAGGTTGTGCTGACGAGGAAGGTGGCAATGGACCTGCGGCAGAACTCCAGCGGGGGGGGCATGTCCATTGGTGCGGCGCGCGCAGACGGAGGGCGCACGCGCGGCGAGTTCTTCATCGACCATGTGAGCTTTGCCAACCATACCGTCACAGACGTGCAGGAGGTGGCGGCACCGTGCCTGGGTGGGCCGTCGCCGCCGACCCGTGCACCCACACCGCCTCCTACGGCGGCACCGACACGTGCCCCTACGCCTGTGCCGACTCCCGAGCCGACACCTGTTCCGAGAACGCGTGCACCGGTGACGCCTGTGCCGACCCGGGCGCCACTCCCTGCAACGCCCGCGCCCGTGCCCGCCCCGACACCCGACAACGCCGCCGTGTGTGCACAGAAGGGGTCCGTGTGCGGGCCCGTTCGCGACGGCGCTGGGAACACGGTGGACTGCGGGGACTGCGACGACGACGGCAAGACGTGTTCGTTCGGGCGCTGCGAGGCGACGTGCACCCTGCCGCAGTATGCCAACAAGAGGGGCCCGTTCGACAGCCTGTTTGCGTACGTGCCGCTGCAGTTCACATACGAGGACCTGTCGGAGTACGAGCACCCTGTGGAGGTGCAGCTGCTGGCAAACGACAGCAGGAGTACGGACACCTTCCCGTACGAGAGTGCGGTGGACATGACGGACAAGGTGGTGGAGGTGGACTTTGGGCTCGAGACGGTGGGGCCTGTGGCGACGCTGTCGTTCAAGCTGATGCCGCGTGCTCTGGGGCAGAGCGGGGTGGTGCTGACCTTCGGCCCGCTGGCGGTGTCTGAGGCGGGCGGGAAGCTCTCCGTGACGGTGGGCGGGGTGACGGTGGTGAACGAGGCGCAGGCTTTCAGCCACCGGCGCTGCAACCACGTTGTTGTGCAGCTCTCGAGCGGCAGCGTGGCTACGTTTGTGAACGGGCGCCACACGGGGCGCGCCCTCGGGCGTGCCGCCCCGCTGACGCTGGGGGGGTCGCTGACGGTCGGGCGCTACCCCGGGAAGGTGTGGGACGTGCGTGTGTACGAGAGGGCGCTGGGGGCGCGTGAGATTGCGGAGCTCGGGGATGACTGCGACAGCGGGCTCAGCATGGCGGTGCCGGACGCAGAGTACGCGAACTACATGTGCGGGGTGTACTACTGCATCTACTAGCCTGCCGGGGTGACGGACACAACACAGGAGAGCTTCGACTACCAGCTGTCCGGGCACGACATGACGTGGGAGCACAACCTGCTGGAGACCGGGATGTACGTGCACGGGGCCCTGTGTGCGGAGATCGCAAAGCCGCGGCACCTGCTCCTGACGCGGAAGTACCGCAAGCGGTGGGTCACGAGGTTCAACTTTGGGAGCCCGTGGAACCAGTATGTGCTGCACGAGAACTTCCACGCGTTCCAGAAGCGCACCGGCGGGTCCGGGAAGTTCCTGGCCGAGTCGACCGCATCGTGGGGGGCGTTCTCGATGAAGCCGACCACATATGACTCGATCCTCGGGTCGTACACGCTGCATCCGCAGCTGACGCTGTGGACCACCCAGAAGTCGGTGTTTGAGGACGGGGCGATCCACCTCGCGAGGGGTGGCCACCAGTACGGGGCTGCCATCTGGTGGTGGTACGTCACCCACCACGTGCTGGGGGACGACTTTGTCATCGGGAAGGTGTTCAACCGCAGGGTGCTCGGGCTGGCTCCGACCAGCGGCACCCCTACGGAGGGGATGTACAACGCGCTGCGGGAGGCCGGGTTCGACATGCGCGACGTGTTCAGCGACTTTGCGGCGCGCGTGACGACGTGGGATATGGACTACGAGGCCACCTTCCGTGCATCGGAGGCCGGGTCCTTCCGCCGGCTGGACAAGAACAACAAGAAGGCGGAAAACCCGCTGCCCGACTCGGAGGTGGACAACAAGATCGCAGAGTTCTACAGCGTGGAGGGGGCGGGGACAGAGTGGGTGTCCGTGCCCGACCGCTACCAGATCTGTGACTGGGCGTTCAACGCGTATGAGGTGGACGTCACGGCAGCGACAACGTACCAGGTCGGGATCAAGCCGTCGACGGCAAACCCGGCGCACTCGGAGTTCCGGGCACAGGCGGTGGTGCACAGCACGGAGACGGGGAAACGGACGTACCACAAGCTGCCGGTCACACAGGCGGGTGTGGCTGTGACGGTGGCGGTGCGTGCTGCCGCAGGGGAGAAGCTGTACCTGGTTGTGGCCAACACCCCTTCTGCGAGGTTCGACGGGTTCGCGGCTTACACGTACGAGTACCTGCTGACCCCAGAGGCGGGGGCGCCACGGACGCATGCACCCACACCGCCACCGACACGTTCCCCGACACCTGTTCCAAGGACGCGCGCACCGGCGACTCCCGTGCCCGCCACCCCGGTGCCAAGGACGCGCGCACCGACGACTCCCGTGCCCGCCACCCCGGTGCCGAGGACGCGCGCTCCGGCACCACCACCGGTGGCGCCCACACAGCCTGTGGAAGGGCGCGCGCGAGTCTTCCTCCTGGCAGGGCAGTCGAACATGGTCGGGTACGGGAAGGCCGCCAGCGTCAAGCTCTCCGACCCCACGCTGCTGGAGACGAGGGACGACGTGTTCGCCAAGTCGATCATCGGGGTGCAGAGGTCGACAGGGCCGCTCGCCCCGAGGTACGGGAAGGCTGTTGGTCCCGAGCTCGGGTTCGGGCACGTGCTCGGGGACACCTTCGCGGACGATGTGTACCTCTTCAAGGCTGCGAAGGGGGGGACGCAGATTGCGAACCCGGAGCACTGGGCACCGGAGGGTGAGGCCGGGAACCTGTACAAGCAGGCCATCGCAGGGTTCAAGCAGTTCCTGGCGGACGATGTGCCGGCCGACCACGTTGTGTCGGGGTTCGTGTGGTTCCAGGGGTACAACGACGCCTTCTCTGATGCGAACGCGAACGGGTACGAGGCGGCGCTGGTGAAGCTGATCGCGTCTGTGCGGCGGGACCTGGGGGTGGCGGACCTGCCTGTCGTGGTGGTGCAGGGGAACGACAACCAGGATGCACGCGGGAACATCATCAGGGCTGCGCAGGCGAAGGTGGCGACAGAGGACGCGCACGCCGACTGGGTTGTGTCGGACGACCTGTACCACTACTACCACTACGACGGCCCGTCGATGGCCACGATCGGGCGGCGTGCGGGGCAGGCGATGCTGCCCCTGCTGGGGCGGCCGGGTGCCTTCAAGGACGTGTACGTGGGGACGCAGGGCGAGACGCTGCAGGTCGCCGGGCGCGCAGCAGGTGTGCTTGCGAACGACCGGGGTGCATCGGCGGGCCAGGCGCGCGTGGTGGCCACAGCGTCGCACGGGGAGCTGTCGCTGCGCAGCGACGGCGGGTTCACGTACCGCCCGGAAGCAGGGTTTGTCGGGCTCGACACCTTCACATACGCCGTGGCGGACACGGCGACGGGGGCGGTGGGGAACCCTGCGGTCGTCGAAGTCTGGGTGGAGACGAAGGCCGGGTCGGACGAGAAGCTGATTCTGCACTACTCCTTCGAGGAGGCGGGTGTGCCGGCGGACAGCTCTTCGTCGTCCCCCCCCTCCCCCTCCATCGTGTACGACGCGACGAAGAGGGTGCAGGCACACGCCGACCCGACGGGGGTGTCTGTGGGGGAGGCGGACGGGGTGTCGGGCAAGTGTGCGGTGCTGTCGGGGACGCAGCGGAAGTGGAACAACGGGCACCTGAAGGTGCAGATGGCCCCGATGCCGGACTTCCTCCTCTTCGGGCTGGACGACATCACCGTGTGCATGTGGGTGAAGGTGGCAGCGCCCACCACGGACAAGATGACGATCTTCTCCAACGCCGGGCGCCCGACAACTGCGGGGCTGACGCTGCTGACGGATGGTCCCGGCAAGTCCTTCGCCACTGTTGTGTACGGGGTGGACGGGCGCAAGGTCACCGTCGCGTCGGGGGGCCCTGCCATCGACGACGGGGAATGGCACCACGTGGCGGCTGTCGTGTCGCGCTCCACCAACACCGCGACAAACTACGTGGACGGGCAGCCCGTGTCGACGGCGAGCATCTCCGTGGTGGCAGGTGTGTTCGAGCAGGGCTACTACACACGGTTCGGCGGTGTGGCGTGGCTCGCCAACCACCCCAAGTTCGTGGGGCACATGGACGAGGCGAGGGTGTACCGCACGGCAGTCCCCGCAGCACGCATTGCACAGCTGTTTGCAGGGAGGATGTAAGCGAACCCCCGTTCGTTGGTGCCGACACATGGGGTTGCATGTGCGCTTGTGAGAGCGGTGTGTGTGTGGCTGCGCATGCAAATATATTTCACACGACACCACGACACCACGACACCACGCCACACACAAAAAAAAACAAAAACAAAAAATAATCAAAAGTGTATCACACCTGCACCTGCACTGCCACCCTCGCACAGAGAGACAGCAGTGCCGTTTAGGTTTTTGCGACCGGCCCTCTCTATTGCACCGAGGGCTCCTACTCCAACTGTTCTTTTTCCACCGCACCCCCCTCCCTTTTTTGTTCCCGCAAGGCGACCTCCACCCACCACTACAGCCTTGTTTCGCCCCCACCCCACCCCCACCCCCACCGCCGGTATAGGCAATAAGACAATCCAGACACAGCCTCGCGTTGTGTGCATCTCCACAACACAGGTTTCTCCTTCTGCGCGGGGCTCTTGTGTGCCGGGCTCCTGAAAAGGGCCGTGTTGCCGCCTAGCGTGTGCCGCTTTTGTCCCAGCGGACCTGGCACCCAGAGCCCCCCCGTGGATGATTTTTCTGTGTTTGTGTTGGAGGATCATCGTCTTGTCGCTTCTTTGTTGTGGTTCTTTGTTCTTTGTTCTTTTACGCACACTTGTGATCAGAAAATGTCACGACACCACAGCCAAACGTGCTCCGCACACCACAAGCCTCCCCCATCACAGGAGTTGAGGTATTGTGTTGTGTTGTGTTGTGTTGCGTGTGGAAGCGTCAACACATCACAAACAAAATACGAGCAAAGAGCGGCTGTACTGGAGTGACGACACTAGATCAACTTTCTGTGCACACCTGTCTTGATTGCCTGGTAGCACTTATACGTTTGCATTTTTGCCACCCCCTTCCCAGTTCTCTTCCACGTTGGTCATACACCCGGATATTTCGGGCATTGGCCACAGCCCCAGCCGCTTCCTTTCACAACACACGCAAACTTCCCTTCATCCGGGGTTTGTTCAGGGTTATGCTAGCATACCCTGTTTTGTCCTGTCTTTTGTCTCTCGCGCATTCTTGTTTCCGCGGCCATTTCCTACCCACACAGCCCTCCGGTGGCCTGTTTGTCTTCTCTCTTCCCTGATCGCCATCCTCCCCAGCAGCGTTGCCTCGTTGCTGTTGCTGTTACTGCTACTGTTGCTCTTGCTGTTTCTTGGTTGCTTTGCACCAGGGTAGCTCGCTGTCCAATATACTCCCACCAGGGGATGCCTTGCTGTGCTTTTGTGGAACGGCGCTTATCTTCGGGGTTCACCTGATCTGGGCCCCCTGTTCTGTGGTTCTGTGTTCTATTCTGTGTAGGTGTCGGTGCGTCTCCGCGGCCGTTTCTGGCTGCAGCCCTGCCTGCACACCAAAGCCATGTCAGCATGATGGAATGGAATGGAATGAATGCAGCATGTCCCCTGAAGGGGACCACCCCCCCCCTCCCCCTGCGCCCTCCACCCCCTTGCGGTTTCCCTTTGGTGTTGGGCCACCAGGAGGGGAGGGACCCAATATGAGAGTAAAATAGGTGGGCAGAGCAACCTCGTGGTCGAGGTTTCCGTGATCACCGGCGCGCAGCGCTGTGCGATCCATGAATGATATGCCCGTGGGCCTGACTGCACAGCTTGTGCAGACGACCCTCACGGATGAGGGCTACCTCCAGCTCCGGTATACCGGTTGCTGGGGCGGAACGACCCGTGGGCGTCAGAGGTTAGGGAGGTCGACAAGGAGGTGACCCCGTTCCTGCAGGAGAGCGGCGTGGTGCAGTGCACCGAGCTGCCGAGCCCGTGGTCTCGGAAGGAGCTAGAGGCGCTGCTCCACGACCTGGGGACGGCGACCAGGAGCCAGAGCGACGAGCGCCGCATGGGGCATGTGGCGTTGCAGTGGAAGGAGGGAAGCGCCCTCAAGAGTACTGCCTCCTGGTGGTCCACCGACCGGCAAGTTCAAGCTAATCGAGAGAGTAGTTGTCCATATCCAGCCCGGCATTGAGTGTTCTGGGGTGTGTTCTGTGCCACTGTGTGGCAACGAGCTCCTGGAACGGGGAAAAATGGAGCCGAAAAAAACGGTTCCCAAACGGGTTTTTGGCCACGAACAGGGCACGAATTATCAGGGGGTCGATTGCACCAAGGCCGCCTTCGCTACCAGGTGTGACTGAGTGAGAGAAGGCGAGGAGCGGCTTACCCTCCCTCAGCTCTGAAAATCCCCAATAAGGGGTGGATGCTTGGATCCCCTGCACAGAAGGCCACATATAGTCACCAGAGCTGAACCCACAGAGCCTACTCACGGTATTGCGAAGCCTGGGGCCAAGGCTGGGTGGGTTGTTCTTGGGCGGAGACGGCACACAACTGAATGCCTTGGGTGGGCCTTGAGCCGTTTGCCTGTCTCTGCGGCCCCACACCACATCAGCACACAGACAGGGAAGACCATATCATGTCAGGAGAAGGAATGGAGGTGTTCCTGAAGGACAGGCTGTGTGGGGAGCAGCATGCGGTGCACATCGGGGAGGGCGACACCCCGGTTCATCTCAAGGCAAACGCACTCGACGTGGTGCTCGGGTCCCCTCCCGACGCGCTTCCCGAGGACGTGGAGCTCTCCGTGGATGGGGTGGTGCTCGACGACAGCACCCCTCTGTCCGGTGCCGCACCTGTCTCCCACGGGTGCTCCATCGACGTCGCCCTCACGGGTGCTCGCTTCCTGAAGATGTTGGAGGAGGAGACGCGTGACGACCCTGACGGGTGGAAAGGGGAATGTCGGGTTGACATGAAGACCATACCTGCCTGGGCACGGGGTCTGCGTGATGTGGCGCTTGCGATGGTGCAGTACGAGGGTACAGCGTTGCAGTACCTCGATGAATCATTCCGCAATGACAAACACATCGTCACCGCAGCGATTCGCCGTAACCCCGACGCACTTCAACACGCTTCCGAAGACTTGCATGCGGATGAGGACGTGGTTCTGAGGGCTGTCGCGAGCAGCCCTGTCGTGAACGATGATGCCGACATCTTGCCGCGTGTCATCAAGTGTGTACCACCTGCACTGCTCAGCAACAAACCCTTCGTCCTCACTCTTGTCCAGCGGCAAGGTGATGCACTCGAGCACGTCGATGCAGCGCTGCAGGCCGACAGGGAGGTCGTCATGGCGGCAGTCCAAACCTACGGTGACGCACTCCAGTGGGCCTGTGAGTCCCTCCGCAATGACAGACAGGTGGTCATGGCAGCAGTTGGTGGTCTCAAGCACGCAAATGCTGCACTGTGCAACGACAAGGAGCTTGTCCTCCGTGCCATCAGGATGGCGGATGAAGACGCTGCTGCTTCTCGGGAACTGCGTGACGACAGGGAGGTCATGTTGAATGCCCTGCGTCTGTCACAATACAGCAGCGTCAACGAATCTCATGCACTGCGCCATGACACGGAGTTTCAATGCGAGGCGATTCTCTGGGCAGGTACGGTGTTGAAAAATGTTACCAAGGCGGAGGAGCCGTGCTCAGGTGTGCCACTTCACCAAGACCGAGACCTTATCCTTGCAGCAGTCGAGGCCTACCCTGCTGCACTCCTCTACGCCGACCCTTCCCTGCAGGGCGACAGGGAGGTGGTGCTCGCTGCGATGCACAGCAGAGGGTGGGGTCATTTTGCACTGCGTTGCGCACCCTCACACCTGAAGAAGGACGAGGAGGTGGTGCTGGCAGGTGTCCGGCGTGACCCATATGTGCTCGGAGAAGCAGACACCTCGCTTCGCACCAACAGAGACTTCGTGCTGCAGTGTGTCAAGCTGCAGGGACTTGCCTTCGTGTACGCCGACCCCTCTGTGTCGAGCGACAGGGAGGGGTGAACCTTTTGAACGGGCGCCTCCACGTGGCGAACCCCGGTAACGGTGAGGGTAGAGACCGGCGAAGATCCGTTCATTTTTCCGCTGCGTGCCCTATTTCAATACAGCGGGGGGCCCTTTTTCGCAGCTTTGAGCGTTATTGATGTTGTGGTGTTTGTGATTTCCCTTTTACCGTGGTGCACGCAACAGCTGGCGCTCGTCGGCTCGCAGGTTACGAGGCAATTGCTAGTCACACTGCTTGAGAGGCCTTCGGGCATTCGTTTGCTAGTAGCTTAGCTACACTTCTTCACTCCGTCTGAGGGGGCGGGTAGGGGGCTGCCATCAGCCCCCTGCCGTCCTGTGGTGTGTGCCCTTCTAGCTTCCATTTTTAAATCTAACACCGGTGTGTGTCCCGTGTGTCTTTTCCCTTCCCCACCCCCACACACGCATGCCGGACGGACGCTGGATAGCCTGCTCGACAGGCTAGCTCGGACCTGTGGCCGACGGGCCGGGGTCGGACCTCGTTCGGTTCAAACCCAACTAATGTGTCGAGCGACAGGGAGGTGCAGCTTGCTGCGGTGGCACAGCACCCGTGGGCCTTGCGGTACTGTGATGAGTCGATTCGCAGCAACAGAGATGTGGTCCTCACAGCCGTGCGGAAGAGAGGCGCTGCTTTGCGGGATGCTTCATCCAATCTGCGCAAGGATCGTGAGGTCGTGCTTGCTGCTGCGAAGTCCTCAGAGAATGTACTCGAATATGCTGACGTGACATTCCGCAAAGACGAGGAGGTGGTGCTCGCATCCACACACACTGATGCTCTTCGCTACGCCGACCCTTCATTCATCAGCAACCGAGACTTCATGCTTGCAGCCGTACGCAAGTGCGGGTGCGCTCTTCACTACGCCAGTGCTTCACTGTGCCGTGACAAGGAGCTTCAACTGGCGGCCGTGTTGCAGGACGGGAGGGCGCTGCAGTACGCTGACCCTTCACTGCGAAGCGACAGGTCGGTTGTGCTTCAAGCGGCTCGTGCACACGGCGATGCTCTGCAGTTCGCTGATCCTGTGTTCTGTGGTGACGAGGAGGTGGTCCTCGCAGCCGTGACGAGTTGCGGCAGTGCGCTCCGCTTCGCCGACCACACACTGTGGAACAAGCGTGAGGTGGTGCTGGCGGCTGTGCGCCAGCAGGGATGGGCCCTTCAGTACGCCCCCACAGCGCTGTGCTGCGACAAGGAGGTGGTGCTGGCGGCTGTGCGTGCCGACCCAAACGCCTTCATCCACGCGTGTGCCCCGCTGCGCCGCGACAGCGACGTCCTTGCTGCCGCCTTCCCTGAGCTCCATCAGAACAAGAGACGGCGGACGTGAAGAAGGTGAGTCACTGCCATCCCACAGCTTTGTGGTGTTCGTCATTGCTGCCGCCTTCCCTGTGCTGCATCATCAGAAGCGATGCCGCCTCTGCCGGGTGGGGTGCTGTGCTGCGGAAGGGAAGCGGGGTCGCAGACGGCATGGGACTCTGGTGCCTGCCACATTGATCCGGTCCTGGCCAGTCCGCTGTCGACTCGTCACACGAGTCATGCAGTAGTGCAGTGGCTCATTGGGCTGGGCTCTCTCCGGAGCGCAGGTGCAGGTGCGCGGTGTCACCGACACTCGTATCAACAAGATTCGCGTGTCATGTGCCTCTTCTCCCTCTCTCCGTGGCTTCGGTTAGGCGCACACCAGCTGAAGGTCTTCATGTCGCTTGCTAAGCTGTCCTCTCCAGCCCAAGACTTGCCAAGCGGATACTTTCACTTGACTTGAATACTGTTACAACCCCATGCAGTGACGGAGCAAATGCAAACACAGAGCAAGCAGCTGCGGTTGAGTGTGCAGAGCCACATCGCAGGTTGGTGGTGGTGTGCGTTTCACCACAACGTCACCCACCCGCACCCCCATTCCCCCGTAGTGTCGTATTTGTTCCATTTCCGGTCGAGTGTTCCTACTTCCTCTGTACTGACTGTGTCTCTTGTGTGTCACTTTCCTGCAACCTGCCAGCCTTTGCCCTGCTCCCCGATGCTGCACCGCCTGTGCAGCCTCCCGTGAAGTGCTGGTCGGCTCTGCGACCCTGAACCCTCTCCCAACACAGCCATCCCTCAAGTGCTTGGCAGGGAAGTGCTGTCGACAACGAAAAGGTGCAGCTGTGGGGGAAGGGGGAGGGCAGCAGCCACAGAGAGCTTATTGTACTCGGTCAACGGTTGCTGCTTCATTGTGACGCGTTGTCTCCTCGGGTGAACGTCACACAGCCCGTGGCACCACCAGCCACCATCGGGGTTGGATTGAGTTTGCGCGTTTCCGCTGCATTGATATCGCCATGACATCGTGGAACAAAAGCCTTGACCGGTTTAGTTTTTACGCACACGACTTTCGCGCGGAAAGTGTCATTCAGCTCTGCCAAACGTGCTCTACACACCACCCCCTTCATCAGGCAAGTGGGTTTGTAAGTGTGTGTGGAAGCGTCAACGCATCAAACGAAGTATCATACAGTAGAGAAAGAGCGGCAGAGTTGAAGTGACACTTTTCGCTGTTGAAGTGGTTTCTGTTGCTGAAAGAAGGGTGCCAACATCCACCTGCTCTGGGACTGACCCACGTTCCTGCTGACTTTTCGATAGCACTGCCCCACACATCACTCGTTCGTGACGCGTGGGTGCATGTTTGGCATTGTTTGGCGGTGATTTGTACGATGATTGCCCGCGTTTCGTGTGAAGCGTGGTTACAAAACAGCGAGGTACCGAGGTTCGAAACAGGGCAGAACACCATTTCCGGAGTGCCCCTTGTTGTCCGCCTCGGGGCCTCCTCGGGGCGGACAATTACAAAGGTTATACTGGGTACTAAGGCCTGCAGTGCATGTGAGGGCTGGGAGAGATGTGCTGCCGGCACGATCGAGTTCACGTCTGTGTCGATTTCAAACGCACACCAACCGCCCTGGTGCCTTGATCCCGCCAGGGGATCCAAGCATCCACCCCTTATTGGGGATTTTCAGAGCTGGGGGGGGGTAAGCCGCCCCTCGCCTTCTCTCACTCAGTCATACCTGGTAGCGAACGCGGCCTGGGATCCACTTTTTTCTAGATTTCGGACATCGGAGGCATTCCCGGCTTGAAACCAATGGGTAGCGGGCGGGGCACCTTCCTGAGCACATCAACTGTGTCGGAAACCCCTGCACAGAAGGCCACATATAGTCACCAGAGCTGAACCCACAGAGCCTACTCACGGTATTGCGAAGCCTGGGGCCAAGGCTGGGTGGGTTGTTCTTGGGCGGAGACGGCACACAACTGAATGCCTTGGGTGGGCCTTGAGCCGTTTGCCTGTCTCTGCGGCCCCACACCACATCAGCACACAGACAGGGAAGACCATATCATGTCAGGAGAAGGAATGGAGGTGTTCCTGAAGGACAGGCTGTGTGGGGAGCAGCATGCGGTGCACATCGGGGAGGGCGACACCCCGGTTCATCTCAAGGCAAACGCACTCGACGTGGTGCTCGGGTCCCCTCCCGACGCGCTTCCCGAGGACGTGGAGCTCTCGGTGGATAGGGTGGTGCTCGACGACAGCACCCCTCTGTCCGGTGCCGCACCTGCCTCCCACGGGTGCTCCATCGACGTCGCCCTCACAGGTGCGCGGTTCCTTGAGATGCTGGAGAAGCAAAGGTCACACAACCCACAGGGGTCTGACGTTGACATGAGCACCATACCTGCCTGGGCACGGGGTCTGCGTGATGTGGCGCTTGCGGTGGTGCAGTGTGACGGCAAGGCGTTGCAGCACCTCGATGAATCATTCCGCAATGACAAACACATCGTCACCGCAGCGGTCTGCCTTAACCCTGGCGCACTTCAGCACGCTTCTGAAGACTTGCGTGCGGATGAGGACGTGGTTCTGAGGGCTGTCGCGAGCATCCCTGTCGTGGATGATGATGCTGCCAGCTTTCCCCGTGTCATCGAGTGTGTACCACCTGCACTGCTCAGCAACAAATACTTCGTTCTCGCTCTTGTCCAGCGCGATGGTGGTGCACTCAAGCATGTCGATGCAGCGCTGCAGGCCGACAGGGAGGTCGTCATGACGGCAGTCCAAACCTACAGTGACGCACTCCAGTACGCCTGTGAGTCCCTCCGCAATGACAGACAGGTGGTCATGGCGGCAGTTGGTGGTCTCAGGCACGCACGTGCTGCACTGCGCAACGACAAGGAGCTTGTCCTCCGTGCCATCAGGATGTCGGAGTTTTACGCTGATACTGATTCGGAAGCACTGCGTGACGACAGGGAGGTGATGCTGAATGCCCTGCGTCTGCCAGGTTACACCTCGGGCGACGCACCTCGTGCACTGTGCCATGCATCTTCTGCACTGCGCCACGACACGGAGTTCCAACGCGAGGCTATTCTGTGGTGCGGTGGGGTGTTGGCTGTTCCCAAGGCGGAGGAGCCGTGCTCAGGTGTGCCGCTTCATCAAGACCGAGACCTTATCCTTGCAGCAGTCGAGACTGATCCTGCTGCACTCAAACACGCCGACCCTTCCCTGCAGGGTGACAGGGAGGTGGTGCTCGCTGCGATGCACAGCAGAGCGTGGGGCCATTTCTATGCACTTCGCTGTGCACCCTCACACCTGAAGAAGGACGAGGAGGTGGTGCTGGCAGGTGTCCGGCGTGACCCGTACGTGCTCGGAGAAGCAGACACCTCGCTTCGCACCAACAGAGACTTCGTGCTGCAGTGTGTCAAGCTGCAGGGACGTGCCTTCGTGTACGCCGACCCCTCTGTGTCCAGCGACAGGGGGGGTGAACCTTTTGAACGGGCGCCTCCACGTGGCGAACCCCGGTAACGGTGAGGGTAGAGACCGGCGAAGATCCGTTCATTTTTCCGCTGCGTGCCCTATTTCAATACAGCGGGGGGCCCTTTTTCGCAGCTTTGAGCGTTATTGATGTTGTGGTGTTTGTGATTTCCCTTTTACCGTGGTGCACGCAACAGCTGGCGCTCGTCGGCTCGCAGGTTACGAGGCAATTGCTAGTCACACTGCTTGAGAGGCCTTCGGGCATTCGTTTGCTAGTAGCTTAGCTACACTTCTTCACTCCGTCTGAGGGGGCGGGTAGGGGGCTGCCATCAGCCCCCTGCCGTCCTGTGGTGTGTGCCCTTCTAGCTTCCATTTTTAAATCTAACACCGGTGTGTGTCCCGTGTGTCTTTTCCCTTCCCCACCCCCACACACGCATGCCGGACGGACGCTGGATAGCCTGCTCGACAGGCTAGCTCGGACCTGTGGCCGACGGGCCGGGGTCGGACCTCGTTCGGTTCAAACCCAACTAATGTGTCCAGCGACAGGGAGGTGCAGCTTGCTGCGGTGGCACAGGATGCGATGGCCTTGCGGTACTGTGATGAGTTGATCCGCAGCAACAGAGATGTGGTCCTCACAGCCGTGCGGAAGAGAGGCGCTGCTTTGCGGTTTGCTTCATCCAACCTGCGCGAGGATCGTGAGGTCGTGCTTGCTGCTGTGAAGTCCTCGGATGTGGATGTACTCGAATATGCTGACGTGACATTCCGCAAAGACGAGGAGGTGGTGCTCGCGGCCACACACACTGACGGAGATTCTCTTCAATACGCCGACCTTTCTTTCTTCAGCAACCGAGACTTCATGCTTGCAGCCATACGCAAGTGCGGGTGCGCTCTTCAGCACGCCAGTGCTTCACTGTGCCGTGACAAGGAGCTTCAACTGGCGGCCGTGTTGCAGGACGGGAGGGCGCTGCGGTACGCTGACCCTTCACTGCGAAGCGACAGGTCGGTTGTGCTTCAAGCGGCTCGTGCACACGGCGGTGCTCTGCAGTTCGCCGATCCTGTGTTCTGTGGTGACGAGGAGGTGGTCCTCGCAGCCGTGACGAGTTGCGGCAGTGCGCTCCGCTTCGCCGACCACACACTGTGGAACAAGCGTGAGGTGGTGCTGGCGGCTGTGCGTCAGGAGGGACGTGCCCTGAAGTACGCCCCCACAGCGCTGTGCTGCGACGAGGAGGTGGTGCTGGCGGCTGTGCGTGCCGACCCAAGCGCCTTCATCCACGCGTGTGCCCCGCTGCGCCGCGACAGCGACGTCCTTGCTGCCGCCTTCCCTGAGCTGCATCAGAACAAGAGACGGCGGACGTGAAGAGGGTGAGTCACTGCCATCCCGCAGCTTTGTGGTGTTCGTCATTGCTGCCGCCTTCCCTGCGCTGCATCATCAGAAGCGATGCCGCCTCTGCCGGGTGGGGTGCTGTGCTGCGGAAGGGAAGCGGGGTCGCAGACGGCATGGGACTGTGGTGCCTGCCACATTGATCCGGTCCTGGAGAGTCCGCTGTCGACTCGTCACACGAGTCATGCAGTAGTGCAGTGGCTCATTGGGCTGGGCTCTCTCCGGAGTGCAGGTGCAGGTGCGCGGTGTCACCGACACTCGTATCAACAAGATTCACGTGTCATGTGCCTCTTCTCCCTCTCTCCGTGGCTTCGGTTAGGCGCACACCAGCTGAAGGGCTTCATGTCGCTTGCTAAGCTGTCCTCTCCAGCCCAAGACTTGCCAAGCGGATACTCGCACCTGACTTGAATACTGTTACAACCCCATGCAGTGACGGAGCAAATGCAAACACAGAGCGAACAGCTGCGGTTGAGTGTGGTTGACTGATTTGCTGCCCACCCCAGCCGACGTGACCCTTGTGTGCACGGGTCATGACCTGCAACCCTGCGCGCTTGCCGTGCCTAGGGCTCTGTGTATTCTTGACGACCATCACCCTCCTGCCACAGATAGGTTCGAGATCACAGAGCACACGGTGCATCATGAGAGGGGCGTTAGCGGCAGTCACTGTTCTGTGTGCTGTGGGTGCACACGCGGGACAATGCAACTCTGACCATCCCTGGTGTGCCTCCTTCGCGCCGCAGGTGCCGCCTGCAGGTGCAAACAATGCCGCATGTGGGAGGGCAGCACCTTATGCAAGTCGGCGCTGTTGGACTGGCAGGTAGCGAGTGTGTTGGCAGCACAACCTGTGCCGCGCACGACGTGTCCTTCTCGCCGGACGGGGCGCGTGTCGCTGTGGGCGGTGCCGGTGGGCGTGTTGTTGTGTGCGACGCCACGACTGGGGTGGTGCTGCTGGGGCTGGAGCAGGGGAATGTGGCGGCGGCACCTGTGCGGCGTGTGCGGTTCTCGCCGGACGGGCGTCTGCTTCTGGCTGGTGGGGTGGGGGAGGATGTGGCCCGCGTGCACGACGCTGTTGCGGGTATGCGGCCGGAGCTGGTGCTGCCCAGGCACGTGCGTGACCTTGCGTTTGCACCTGCTGGTGCTGGTGCTGGCGGGGCAGCACTGGTGGCGACTGTGCAAGGCGAGGCTGGGGAGGCCGTGCGCATCTTCGCCCTGGACAACGGGCAGCAGGAGGCGGCGGTGGTGTCTGTTGGGGCGCACGTGACGGCGCTGTCCTTCTCGCCGAGCGGGAACGAGCTTGCGCGTGGGATGGACGACGGGACGGTGCGTGTGGGGCTGTGGGCGGGTGCGAACAGCAGCAGTAGCGAACGGCTGCGGCTGGTGCACGGGTCCGGGTTTGTCTTGGACGTGCAGCACTCGCCCGACGGGCGCCTTGTTGCCGCTGCCGGGGTGGGCCGGTGGTGCTGTGGGGCACCAGCAGTGGGGCAGCGATAGACGAGCTTGTGGGGCACGTGGGAGGTGTGCGCCGCCTGAGCTTCTCCCCCAGCGGGCACACGTATGGCCACGGCAGGCCACGACGGCCAGCTGCTTGTGTGGGACCTGTCCGGGCTGTGAGCTCCCACCTGCAGACAACCCTGTCGCAGAATGATGTGCCTCTGCAACCTTCAGCTGGAAGGTTTCCCTGCCAGCACCTCCTACATGCGACCTGCATCTGTTTGTGTTCCCCAGATCACGGCACGTATCCTCAGCAGTCTGCCTTATACCAGTGCACCGCCACACAAGCAAGGTAGGTGCCGCGAATACGACTCGACATGGAACATCCGACGACCAAGTTAGGCAGTAGGTTTGAACGGGCTTTTCTCTCTTATCACTCATCGGTTTCAGCGACTTTTAACTCTCTTTTCAAAGTTCCTTTCGTCTTTCTATCACTGTACTTGTTCGCTATCGGTCTCCGGGAGATATTTAGCCTTAGCAGAGGGATACCTGCCGATTAGCTCAGCATTCCCAAACTGAGCGACACTTGCAAACAGTGAAGCACCCGCGCGTTAGGAGGAAGGACGGGACTCTCACCCTCCATTTTTTTCGTTGCAATTCCTATCCCATCCCATCTGCGATTGAGCCAGATGCTTGTTCTTCTCCCTGCAGGGTGTGCTGTTCTTACAGGACTCCCTTCAATGCCCCTGTTTGACAAGCGAGATCTCGTGAGGGCCTTTCTTACACCCCCTCACCAACTGACGACCCTGGATGGGGGGCGGGAAAGAGACACCAGTGGTGGTGGTGAGAGCTTCCAACACAGGCGCGCACACCCCAGCCACGAGGGCCAACATACACAAAGACAAGAAAACACATGGCAAAAAGGCAACAGCCATCGCATGCAGCAGGGCAAAGCCCCTCCCGCCCCCTCTCCCCCCCACACGTGGGTTTTAAATACCGTGGATCAATCACTTCTGAACACTCCCAATTTTACTTACTGACCAGCCCCAGCAAGCAAGCTTCTTCACCCCACCCCCCCCCCCCCCCCCCCCCCCCATCGCCCACAGTAACCCCCCACCCCCCCCCCCCACCTCCACCCCCATGCCTGTTCGGCACGCGCCTGGTGCTGCGATCGTGCTCCTGCTCCAGACCCTGGCCCTTCCTGGCAGCGCCGTACAGCGATGGCACGCCCACGACCCCAGCAGCAGCCACGCCAGCGCCAACCAGCAGCACGCCGAGGAGGGAACCAGGCACTCCGACAGTTCCGACAGCCTCCACAGTCACTCCCCGCAGGGCACCCTACGCCGCTCAACAACAGTGAGGGCAGAGGGTGGTGGGGGGGACAGCTCGCTTCTGCCGAAGCAGCGCAGAGGCAGGGTTGGAGGTGGTGATGGCGATGGGGTGCAGCAGGATGTCGCCGCCTCCTCTGGTGATATGCGGGCAGCGGTGCATGACACCGTCAGGCAGCTTCTTCAGGGCGGTGGTGGTGGGGGGGTTTCTTCAGAGGGCGCGCCTGCAGAACGGTCCGGCGACGCCCTGGGTGTGGCGGGCTGTGTCTGGAGCGAGATTGACAAACAGCCGGAGTGTGCGGTGTTCCGGATTGTGGAGCATCAGACGACGGAGATCACCTACACGCAGCTGGGGCTGATCTGCAACGTGTGTTTGAAGACGGTGAACCACTACCTGCTGACGAACGACCTGCTGGTCTGCCGGAAGTTTCTGGAGTGGACGTCGCGGGTGGCGAAGTCCTGCGAGACGGTCAACATCATCGTCAACAAGTGCCCCGACATCAACGCGGCGGGGTGCAGCCAGCTCCGCGACCTGGGGATCCAGACGTGGGTGGACCAGAAGCCGCCGGTGCCCATCCCGCTGGACACCATGAAGTCGCACTGCGACCAGTGCCTGCCCCTTATGCGTGGCGACCTGACGACGTGCCCCGCTGAGCGAGCCTTCGAGCGTGTGATGAGCGCGGTGTGCACCACCGTGCTCGCCACAAAGTGCTTCGTTGTGCAGTACCCCCTCCGGTTTGGCCCCTCCCCTTGCACGTCAACCATCGAGGCGTATTCAGTCTTCGGCGCACCCGCCACCGCCGTGGTGACGGAGACATGCGGGTCCTGCCTGCCACACCTGCAGGACACGCTGAACCAATGGAATCCGACGTGCCCCGTGTCGAAGCTCACGGTGCTGACCGTTGTAAAGTCACAGTGCGTCGCCTCGGGGGATCTGAAGTGTGTGTCAGACTTCCTGCTGGCCACGGAGGGCTGCACGACGCTCGCCTCCATCGCCTTCGGGCTGAACGCCTTCATGACGCAGAAGGCCTGCACAGCCTGTCTCGCCACAGCGACACGCCGCGTCTCCAGCGCCGACCGCGCCGCCTGCCCCACCATCGACACCCACCTCCAGAAGCTTCAGGCGGAGTGCAGCGCCGGCGGATTCCTTGACGTGCGGTGCGGCGAACTCATCGGGTGGCTCGACGGCAACCACACCTACACTGCCCAGGCAGACGGGATCACCCCGACCACATCTGCCACTGTAACGGCGACGCTGCCCACCGCCACCCTCACAGAGACGGTGTCCGTGGTGCCGCCCGACACACCGCTTCCCTTCTCCGACGCCCCGCCTGTCCCCACCATGCCTGGGCCCTGTGCCGATGCGATGTCATGCGAATGCGCCGCAGCGATCTCCGATGTCTTCTACGCGCGCTGGCGCTTCTACCTCCAGAAGTGCGGTGTGGACCCTGTGGCTCGCCGGAGGCAGTGCCAATGCTCTGTGATCGAAAGGCAGATGTACGCGGTGGAGCCGCGGTGCAAAGGGCTGTTGGGGTGGCCTGACCTGTTCTCACTGTGCCAGGAGTGCGCACCCAATCTGCCTGCCGTGAGGCCACTCATCGAGGAGTACGACACCTGCACCGCGTCCAGCCTGGGGGCTGGGACACTCCAGGGTGTGGCTGGGATGTGCAGTGACGGCGGCCTGGGTGTCGGGGTGTGCCCTAACACCGCGCTCACAGCGCGTGCCACGCCGGACTGCGAGGATGCCTTCCATAAGCTCATCGAGGCGAATCTGAGGGGTGCTGCAGTGACGTCAGACACATTCCGGGACTGGGTGTGCTTCAACGGCACGCGGTGCACCGACAAGGTTCTCGGCAACGCCGCCCTGACGGACAACCTCAAGCTCTGCGGCATCGACATCACGAAGGAGCGCTCGGTGTGCAAATGCTGGGGGCTGCGCGCCGCATTCCTGAAGGCCGCACCCTCCTGCGAAATCCTCCTCGCTGATCAGTGGAAGGTGTCCGAGCTGAACTTCACCCGCCTCTGCGTGAAGTGCCTCCCTGCGATCCGCATCTTCGGAACTCTCCTCGCTGAATACGGGGAGTGCATGGGGTGGGGACACTTCTACAAGACAGACCTGGCAGGGAACGTCGACACCATCTGCAGCAGTCAATACCTCGGCCCCAACGCCTACGGCACTACGCAGCGCTCCAGCGCATGCCAGCAGCCGCAGGATGGCACATCCGGGTGCCTCCCGGTCGCGCTGTGTGGCATCGAGGCGCAGGTTCCAGAGTGTGCCGCAGTGACACAGCACCCCTCGTGGCGTGCGGATGCTGGCGTGCTGCCAGCCGTCTGCAGCTCCTGTGTCATCCCGCTGCTGGAGGCGTACAGCAAGGTGGAGGCGGGGGCTGCAGGCAGCGGTGCCCGGAATCTGGCCTGGGCAGTGTCGGGGCTGCACAGCTGTTCCCCAGCCTGGGGCCCTGTGGAGCTGGCGGTGTCGTGTCAGCACCATGCGGATGTGTGCAAGGCGTATCCACCAGCCTGTGCGGCGAGCGATGTCGGGTTCGGGGACTGCGAGGTTCAGGCGCTGGAGTCTGCCGGCCGGTCGTGGTCCCTCTGCATCGCGGAGAGGAAGGGCAAGGCGCAGTGCGGCTGTGCCACGGCCTTCCTGCAGGGCATCCCCTCTGCCTGCAGTAACCACTCCATTGTCACGGCCTGGCTGTGCACGGTGCGGCAGCAGGGCTGTGCGGGGGTGCCGTACCCACAGGCGACAGGCAAGGAGTGTGCCCTGCTCGTGCCGACCCTCGGGTATGTTGAGGTGTTGTTCTGTGTCTGTGGGTGTGGTGACCACGTTTAGTGTGGGGAGATCCTGCGCGGATCATAGCCCGCCCTCTGTGTCTGTTGGTGTTTTATCTGTGGCCCCTAGGCCGTTCGTTTTTGCTCGGACCTGGGTGCGGTGGGGCTTTGTGGGTGGGGGTGGGGTGTCAGGTAGCTAGCTATCTGCCCCGTCATTTCTGCCGCCCATATCCATCACCATCACTGCTCCACGCTCAGGTATAGCACGCGTGCTCTGGAGACGTCGTATGCGCTGTGTCCAAAGAGTGCTGTCGATTTGTTCTATACAAACGTTGCAGACCGCTGCCTGCGTGGTGTGACTCACGGGAGTGCGGTATGCTTCATGTGTGATACCATGCGAAATACGCAGGCATGTGGGTTTCAAAACATTTCAGGAATCACAGACTCCTTTTTTTTACCACAACAGGGAACCTGTCAGTGTCAAAAAGATAGTAGGCAGCGCTTGGGCAACAAATTCAACCTCCTCATCAGGCTGCGGAGTTGCTTTTGTTTTGCCCGGATTTGGCGCACAAACAACAGCCTTATCTTTTTTTACCCAAACAAGCTTGCTTGTCACAGCGAAAGAGTCAGCGGGAGCGTACCCGCGCGCAGTGTGTTTTGAAAGAGCAACACAAAGCTACTTTCTCACAGCAACGCCCTTCACATGGGCCACAACACACTGCCCGCTCGTGCGCACAAACAAACCCCGAACTCTTTTGCCAAACCAACACACGGTCCACCCCCACCCCCCCCAACAGAACCGCACGACCTGTTCCTGCATCGAACACGAGGTGCTCTCCCTCCCCATTGAGTGCTTCATGGGGAAGGCAAAGGAGGAGGTGACGCGGGTGACGTGTGCTATGGAGGGGGTGTGCGGATACTTGGCCGGCATCACCGCCGCCGACTGCAACACACTCACCGCTGCCCACCGCACAGCCTCCACGACCCTCAGCCTCTCCGACAGGGTCCTCCTCTCCGGAAACTGCGGCACCGCCGCCGCGATGGTCGTCGCCTTCCTCGTCTCCACCATGTGGGACGCCTGCACACGCCACCCCTGCGACTGCCTCGCAGACACCCACCGAGCCGTGCAGCTCTTCCACACCTGCGCCGACGGCAGCCCCCAATGGGAGTCCCTCCGGTGCTCCGCCCTCATCCAGTGCCCGGGGAAGCACACCGGCGCCTTCATCGCGCCTGACCTCCCTTCGCGATGCCAGGACCTTGTCAACAACCCACGCGTTATACACAAGCCTTATGACTATGTCGAGCTGGCCACACCACTGCTGGAGGGGCCGGTGTGTGATTGGGCAGGCTTCCCTGCAGCGCATGCAAGGTTCACCTCCTGCCTGTCGAGCACCGGGCTGACCCGCCCCGAGAGATGCCGCTGCGTGGTGGAATTTTCCTTCCTCACCCCCTTGGCCTGCAGGCTGCAGCCCACCGCCGCATGGACCCACATCCGCTGTCTCGCATCAGACCTCGGATGCACCGCAGTCCCCATGCTGCAGGCCCAGTCGTGCGATGCCCTCTACGCGCCTCTCCAGAAGCAAGCCTCCTTCTCCGACGAAGAACCTTCTACCTCAGACGACCGCGGCGCCACCTTGGGGGTTGTCACACTCCTCACGGAGGTGCCCAGCCACTGCAGCAGCAGCCAGACCACCAGCGGGAGCGTCCGGTCCTGCTTCGCAGGGAGGGTGCCAGGGATCGGGGCTGACCCCACCGGGGTCCGCATCGCGCAGGCGGTGTGCAGCTGCGTCGTCGCGTCATACTGGGGGTACGCCTCCTGCGAGCCGTGGCAGCCCCGCGTCCTGGAGGAGCTCCGCTGCCTCGGGCTGGAGTGGGACTGCCTAGGGACGCCCACCCCCCTCACCTCCTGCGGCTCCGCCTCGGGGACCCCCATCCGCTCCCCCGCCGCGGCGCCCTGCGCGGGGGTCGAGCGTGAGATCCGGCGCAACCCTGCACCCAGCTGCCTCTCCCTCGCGAAGCTCCGCGCGTCGATGCCCTACGCCTGCCGCCACGGCGGGCCGACCGCTGCGGACTACCAGCGGACCCTCTGCGAGTCGCTGTCGCTGGGGTGCGGCGTGGTGGAGATGCCCTCCCTGAAGTGCGCCCGCTTCCTTCTCAGCCCCGCCAGGGCGCAGCAGGCGGGCCGTGCCAGGCAGCTCATCTCGCGACTCTCCGCGGTGTGCGCCCCGCTGTTCGATCCGTCTGCCCCCGAGGCGGATCTGAGTTCTGCCTGCCGCGGGCGGTGCGGCGGCGCCGTGGCGGAGCTGCAGTCGGACCTCCTGGCGACCGCATCCCGGGAGGACGCGTGGCTGGTTCGGTTTCTCGTTGCGGCGTGCATGCGGAATGTCAACCAGCTGCCGCTGCTGGTTGCGCTGCGCGCCGCGGCGGGGCGGCCGCTGCACCGTGAGGTGGAGACGGCAACCCCCTTCGGCGTCGCGCCCCACCACATAGGCCTCGCCGTGCGTCGGGGCATCCTTGGCGCCTGGGAGGGTGTGAAGCCAGCGGTGCTCCGCACCCCCGCCCCCTCGCCGCGGTCTGTCGCAGCGGCGTGCAACCCTGTGGTGACGCGGGGGGCGAGGCTTCTGCGAGGGCACGTCATGGCGGAGCCGCTCAACCTCCGATGCGCCCGCGAGGTGCACCCCGACACCACGGCGCGCGAGGTGTGCCTCCCGAAGGCTGACCTGTGGGATCCGCTCATCCCGTCGGGTCTCGCGGCGCAGTGCGCCTCGCGGTGCCCCGATAAGGTGGCCCGGGAGGGGGTGCAGTCGCGCGGGCTGTCCCTCCAGGTGCGGCAGCGGGTCACCGCGGGGTTGGTTTGCAGGTCGCGTGTGGGCGAGGCGGGGGTGCATCGCTGCCTCGCGCTGGTTGCGGAGAACCTCGCGGGCGTGGGGGGCACGGTGGGGACAAAATTCCGCGACGGGGGGTACCCGGTGGAGGCGTGCCGCCCGGCGCGCGAGGCTTTCGAGCAGTGCCGGCGCGGAGGGGAGGTTGACCTCTGCAGCTGCATCCGGGAGCTGGGGCGGGCGCAGCCGCTGAGGGCGTGCCTCGCGCATGCCGATGTCGCGCCGTTCACACTCTGCCTTGTCAACCCGCTGGCGTTCTGCGTGGAGTCGGAGTTCAAAGCGGAGTACACAAGGTACTGCTCCGCCAGCATGATGCAGGACCTCGGCTGCCGCGAGCTCCTCTGGAACCCCTCGAAGCGCTGCACCGAGGGATGCATCCAGAGGTTCCTCGCCTACTCCGAGGCGTGGGGTTGCTGCGCAGATGTCTACGACCAATACCTCAGGGCATCGGGCAGCTTCGCCTCCCTCCGCAACGTCGAGGAGTCCTGCAAGATATCCTTCGGGCGGGGCTGCGAGCTGGAGGAGAAGGAGATGGCCTTCTCCGGCAGGCTCGTCGTCGATGCGGATCCGACCCTCTTTGCCAAACACACCCGTGAGTACACTGCGGCGGTGGTGAAGGATGCGTCGTATGTGTTAGGCATCCCAGAGTCCGCTGTGATCGGGACGGCCGTCAGCTCCGTGGAGACGAGGTTCCTCCTGAAGAAGCAGGAGGCATCCCTCGGCAGGGAGGCTGTCACACTGCAGGCGGGTGCGGTGTCCGCAGGCGGGGGTGCCCTCACGACCAACGTGACGCAGCAGGTGGTGGCGGTCGTCCTCCTCATCGCCAGCGCGGAGGCTGCGGAGGCGAACCAGCTGCGGCGGGACTTCTACTCCGCGGTGGTGTCGGGGTTCCCGGTGCCCCGCCTCGCAGATCTCTACCTCAGGAGGAACCGGAAGCAGCTGATTGTCAGCACGCACCTCAGCGTGGTCTCCAGCAGCGTGCACCCGCATTCCTACTTTGAAGCGAACATCTCCATAGGTCTCGGTGAGACGGAGGAGGTGGAGTACGACCTGACCCCAGTGGAGGCTGCGCCGGGTTCTGCCCTCCCCGCTCTGGCCTCGGCCCTCGTGTGCATGATGGTGGTTGCCGTGTTGTAGATGGAGGGGGGAGGGACAGAGGTGTTGGGGCTGCGGGGTGTGATCACACGCAGTGTGGTGTGGGCTGGCACCGGTTTTGATCAGTGGTGTTCAAAGTGGTGCTGGTGGCAAAGCGCCCCCGGGGAGGAGGGGGGGTGTCAACGGGTCGATGCGCGGGTGATGCGGTGGTGCGCATGCCGGCACCTTGGAGGTCCTCACCAGGGGAGGCAAATACCCGACATGTCAGAAAGTCGGGCCGCTTTGACACCATATTGTTCCCACTGTCCTGCGCTGTTGAGCGGTGGGGCCCGCTTACGTTAATATGGCTGGCCTCTTTTCATGTCGGGGTGGCGGGTGGTGTTGTGGGTGTGGGTGTACCACTTCCGTGGTGCGACGCACACGCCATCTGGCTGTCACCCCCCACGCCTTGCCACGTAACCTGGCATGCACTGCAAGAATGCAGAAGGACAGAATGGCGCTGCCCCCCCCCTGCCTCCCATCTCTCCTTTCACATCAATTGTATCCACTGATCATGGGTCCGAGTGACGACGATAGCAATGACGGGGTGTGGAACCTGGCGTAGACCGAGCTACAACCAGGAACCAACGGCCCAACTCGGCGCCGTGGTCAATTTTTGTGAAAAGGCCTTGACCAGAGGCATCCCCCTAACACCAAATTGCTCTGTTTCATCCTGAACCGACCGACCAGGCAGCGTGAGGAGGCTACATCCGAGCCCCTTCGTGGACAGCCGCAGCACCCTTCCTTTACTAACGTCAGGTTTCACCACTAGCACGAAACATCTCTGTTATGCGTCAGGTATGGCAATCGCCCACCCAAGGAAGTCGAGGAGTTTGAGCCGTTGGAAGTTACCGGGGGGACAAGCAAGAGGGATCTGCAAAGCAGTGATGTCTGTTGTACCCTTGGACCACATTAAACTCAAACTGAACCCTCAGTCGTCCTTGATCGCCCGACAGGTTCCTTTCAGCTTTCTAACAGATGGGTACCGCAACTGTCCAACTATCTACAGACTCACATCCCAGAAGGTCTGAGATGACTCAGTCGAAATCAGCAGGTCCCAGGTTGACCTGACATGATTTCCACCCAGAATTACAGAGAATCCCCCAGTAATTTGGTGGTGAAAAGAGGATGCCAGACACCCGCAAGCGGGTGCCAGACACCCACTAATTCCGCCAAACTATTCACCCTCTTTCAGACACCCACTTTGGCCGGCTGAAGTCCACCGTGCACCCGGTGCTCGGAGTCTTGCCTTTGCTTTCACTCTCGACAATCAAATCCCCTCCCACCCGCCTGCGCATCGTAGATCTGCCACAGAATCTCGTCGATACCACAGCAGCGCACGTGCACGAGTAGTTTCAGCAGCAACACAACAAACGCACAGGCAGGGGCAATCATGTCAGGAGAAGGAATGGAGGTGTACCTGAAGGACAGGCTGTGTGGGGAGCAGCATGCGGTGCACATCGGGGAGGGCGACACCCCGGTTCATCTCAAGGCAAACGCACTCGACGTGGTGCTCGGGTCCCCTCCCGACGCGCTTCCCGAGGACGTGGAGCTCTCGGTGGATGGGGTGGTGCTCGACAACAGCACCCCTCTGTCCGGTGCCGCACCTGTCTCCCACGGGTGCTCCATCGACGTCGCACTCACGGGTGCTCGCTTCGTTGAGATGCTGCAGCAGCAGATGCTTGACAAGCCTCAGCATGTGCCTCGCGTTGACATGAGCACCACACCTGCCTGGGCACTGCGTCTGCGTGATGTGGCGCTTGCGGTGGTGCGGTGTGACGGCATGGCGTTGCAGCACCTCGATGATTCATTCCGCAATGACAAACACATCGTCACCGCAGCGCTGCGCAGGACGGGTGTCGCATTTCAATACGCTTCCGAAGACTTGCGTGGAGACGAGGACGTGGCACTGATGGCTGTCGTGATCGGCAGTACCTGGGCGGATCAGAGTATCATGAGTATCATGGCGCATGTATCACCTGCACTGCTCAGCAACAAACCCTTCGTTCTCACTCTTGTCCAGCGCTGGGGTGAGGCACTCGAGTATGTCGATGCAGCGCTGCAGGCCGACAGGGAGGTCGTCATGGCGGCAGTCCAAACCAACAGTGGCGCACTCCAGTACGCCTGTGAGTCCCTCCGCAACGACAGGCAGGTGGTCATGGCGGGAGGTGGCGCCCTCCAGCACGCAAGTGCCGCACTGCGCAACGACAAGGAGCTTGTTCTCCGTGCCATCAGGATAACAGAGATTTCCGCTGATGCTGCTTCGGAAGCACTGCGTGACGACAGGGTGGTCATGCTGGATGCCGTGCGTCGGCCCGGAGACAGCTTCAACGATGCATCAGACAGACTGCGCCACGACACGGAGTTCCAACGCGAGGCTATTATGTGGCAGGGTGATGTGCTGGAGTATATACCCAAGGTGGTTCCGTGCTCAGGTGTGCCGCTTCACCAAGACCGAGACCTTATCCTTGCAGCAGTCGAGACCTACCCTGCTGCACTTGAACACGCCGACCCTTCCCTGCAGGGCGACAGGGAGGTGGTGCTCGCTGCGATGCACAGCAGATTCCCGTGGGGCCATTCCTCCGGTCACCCAGCTGCACTCGGCTGTGCACCCTCACACCTGAAGAAGGACGAGGAGGTGGTGCTGGCAGGTGTCCGGCGTGACTGTCATGTGCTCGGAGAAGCAGACACCTCGCTTCGCACCAACAGAGACTTCGTGCTGCAGTGTGTCAAGCTGCAGGGACTTGCCTTGGAGTACGCCGATCCCTCTGTTCGGAGCGACAGGGAGGTGCAGCTTGCTGCGGTGGCACAGGACCCAGTTGCCTTGCGGTACTGTGATGAGTCGATCCGCAGCAACAGAGATGTGGTCCTCACAGCCATGCGGCAGGGTGGCGGTGGCGTATTGTGGTGTGCTTCAGACAGCCTGCGCAAGGATCGTGAGGTCGTGCTTGCTGCTGTGAAGAATTCGGTGGAGGGCCTGGCACCTGCTCACGTGACATTCCGCAAAGACGAGGAGGTGGTGCTCGCATCCACACACACTGACGGGTTTGATCTTCGAGACGCCGACCCTTCATTGCTCAGCAACCGAGACTTCATGCTTGCAGCCGTACGCAAGTGCGGATGCGCTCTTCAGTACGCCAGTGCTTCACTGTGCCGTGACAAGGAGCTTCAACTGGCGGCCGTGTTGCAGGACGGGAGGGCGCTGCGGTACGCTGACCCTTCACTGCGAAGCGACAGGTCGGTTGTGCTTCAAGCGGCTGGTGCACACGGCGATGCTCTGCAGTTCGCCGATCCTGTGTTCTGTGGTGACGAGGAGGTGGTCCTCGCAGCCGTGACGAGTTGCGGCAGTGCGCTGCGCTTCGCCGACCACACACTGTGGAACAAGCGTGAGGTGGTGCTGGCGGCTGTGCGCCAGGAGGGACGTGCCCTGCACGAGGAATGTGCCCTCCAGTGCGCCCCGATAGCGCTGTGCTGCGACAAGGAGGTTGTGCTGGCGGCTGTGCGTGCCGACCCAAACGTCTTCATCCACGCTTCTGCCCCGCTGCGCCGCGACAGCGACGTCCTTGATGCCGCCTTCCCTGAGCTGCATCAGAACAAGAGACGGCGGACGTGAAGAAGGTGAGTCACTGCCATCCCACAGCTTTGTGGTATTCGTCATTGCTGCCGCCTTCCCTGCGCTGCATCATCAGAAGCGATGCCGCCTCTGCCGGGTGGGGTGCTGCGGAAGGGAAGCGGGGTCGCAGACGGCAGGGCAGTGTGCTTTGCTATTCCTGGCAGGTAGGGGCAAGTGTGCATGGGGAGGCCCACAGTGCTAGGTATCAGGTGCCTGCAGGACAGCTGACTCGAAGCCCCTTCCCGACCTCCAGAATCAGCTGATAGAGTGTCCAGAGCAGAGTGTGTTTGATTCGGCAACTGATTCAACATCAATCACAATACACCACCAGACACACAGGCAAGGGCAAACATGTCAGGAGAAGGAATGGAGGTGTTCCTGAAGGACAGGCTGTGTGGGGAGCAGCATGCGGTGCACATCGGGGAGGGCGACACCCCGGTTCATCTCAAGGCAAACGCACTCGACGTGGTGCTCGGGTCCCCTCCCGACGCGCTTCCCGAGGACGTGGAGCTCTCGGTGGATGGGGTGGTGCTCGACGACAGCACCCCTCTGTCCGGTGCCGCACCTGTCTCCCACGGGTGCTCCATCGACGTCGCCCTCACAGGTGTTCGCTTCCTGAAGATGTTGGAGAAGCAAAGATGTTACAACACGTGGATAGCAACATATAGACTCCGGGTCGACATGAAGACCATACCTGCCTGGGCACGGGGTCTGCGTGATGTGGCGCTTGCGGTGGTGCAGTATGACGGCAAGGCGTTGCAGTGCCTCGATGAATCATTCCGCAATGACAAACACATCGTCATCACAGCGGTCTGCCGTAACCCTGACGCACTTCAACACGCTTCTGAAGACTTGCGTGCGGATGAGGACGTGGTTCTGAGGGCTGTCGCGCGCGGCCCTGTCGTGGACGATGATGCCGACATCTTGCCCCGTGTCATCGAGTGTGTCCCACCTGCACTGCTCAGCAACAAACCCTTCGTCCTCACTCTTGTCCATCGGCAGGGTGCTGCACTCAAACATGTCGATGCATCGCTGCAGGCCGACAGGGAGGTCGTCATGGCGGCAGTCCAAACCTACAGTGGCGCACTCCAGTACGCCTGTGAGTCCCTCCGCAACGACAGGCAGGTGGTCATGGCGGGAGGTGGCGCCCTCCAGCACGCAAGTGCCGCACTGCGCAACGACAAGGAGCTTGTTCTCCGTGCCATCAGGATGTCGTCTTTATCCACTGATGCCGCTTCTGAGGCACTGCGCGACGACAGGGAGGTGATGCTGAATACCGTGCGTCTGTCTTCGGGATCCACCTTCCACAACGCATCTTCTGCACTGCGCCACGACACGGAGTTCCAACGCGAGGCTGTTCTGTGGCAGGGTGGGGTGCTGGAGCATATACCCAAGGTGGTTCCGTGCTCAGGTGTGCCGCTTCACCAAGACCGAGACCTTATCCTTGCAGCAGTCGAGACCTGCCCTGTTGCACTCAAACACGCCGACCCTTCCCTGCAGGGCGACAGGGAGGTGGTGCTCGCTGCGATGCACAGCAGAGGGTGGGGTCACTCTCTTGCACTGTACTATGCACCCTCACACCTGAAGAAGGACGAGGAGGTGGTGCTGGCAGGTGTCCGGCGTGACCCAGGTGTGCTCGAAGAAGCAGACACCTCGCTTCGCACCAACAGAGACTTCGTGCTGCAGTGTGTCAAGCTGCAGGGATGTGCCTTGCAGTACGCCGACCCCTCTGTGTCCAGCGACAGGGAGGGGTGAACCTTTTGAACGGGCGCCTCCACGTGGCGAACCCCGGTAACGGTGAGGGTAGAGACCGGCGAAGATCCGTTCATTTTTCCGCTGCGTGCCCTATTTCAATACAGCGGGGGGCCCTTTTTCGCAGCTTTGAGCGTTATTGATGTTGTGGTGTTTGTGATTTCCCTTTTACCGTGGTGCACGCAACAGCTGGCGCTCGTCGGCTCGCAGGTTACGAGGCAATTGCCAGTCACACTGCTTGAGAGGCCTTCGGGCATTCGTTTGCTCGTAGCTTAGCTACACTTCTTCACTCCGTCTGAGGGGGCGGGTAGGGGGCTGCCATCAGCCCCCTGCCGTCCTGTGGTGTGTGCCCTTCTAGCTTCCATTTTTAAATCTAACACCGGTGTGTGTCCCGTGTGTCTTTTCCCTTCCCCACCCCCACACACGCATGCCGGACGGACGCTGGATAGCCTGCTCGACAGGCTAGCTCGGACCTGTGGCCGACGGGCCGGGGTCGGACCTCGTTCGGTTCAAACCCAACTAATGTGTCCAGCGACAGGGAGGCGCAGCTTGCTGCGGTGGCACAGAACCCGTGGGCCTTGCAGTTCTGTGATGAGTCGATCCGCAGCAACAGAGATGTGGTCCTCACAGCCGTGCGGAAAAGTGGCGCTGCTTTGGAGTGTGCTTCATCCAACCTGCGCAAGGATCGTGAGGTTGTGCTTGCTGCTGTGAAGTCCTCGGATGGTATACTCAAATATGCTGACGTGACATTCCGCAAAGACGAGGAGGTGGTGCTCGCAGCCACACACACCGACGGTGATGCTCTTGAACACGCCGACCCTTCATTCCTCAGCAACCGAGACTTCATGCTTGCAGCCGTACGCAAGTGCGGGTGGGCTCTTCACTACGCCAGTGCTTCGCTGTGCCGTGACAAGGAGCTTCAACTGGCGGCCGTGTTGCAGGACGGGAGGGCGCTGCAGTACGCTGACCCTTCACTGCGAAGCGACAGGTCGGTTGTGCTTCAAGCGGCTCGTGCACACGGCGATGCTCTGGAGTTCGCCGATCCTGTGTTCTGTGGTGACGAGGAGGTGGTCCTCGCAGCCGTGACGAGTTGCGGCAGTGCGCTGCGCTTCGCCGACCACACACTGTGGAACACGCGTGAGGTGGTGCTGGCGGCTGTGCGCCAGGAGGGATGTGCCCTTCAGTACGCCCCCACAGCGCTGTGCTGCGACAAGGAGGTGGTGCTGGCGGCTGTGCGTGCCGACCCAGACGCCTTCATCCACGCTTCTGCCCCGCTGCGCCGCGACAGCGACGTCCTTGCTGCCGCCTTCCCTGAGCTGCATCAGAACAAGAGACGGCGGAAGTGAACACTGGTGTTACCGAAATCGGGGCAAATTCGCACGAACGGGGTACGAAATATCAGGGTGGCCCATTTGTTCTCTTTTATTCCCCTTTTTTTCCTTGGTGGGGGTTTTCACGTATTGCCTGTGTTTTTTCAGGAACCACTCGAATTTCGCATGAGTTTTGGGCATGTATAGGCCTGGATAGGCCTACACATGCACGCATTGGCCCGTTCTGGCCTGTTTAGGTCGGCTGGAGGACGTTGCAGGAGTGGCATCTCGCTGAGGGTTTCCCTTTGGTGTTGGGCCACCAGGAGGGGAGGGACCCAATATGAGAGTAAAATAGGTGGGCAGAGCAACCTAGTGGTCGAGGTTTCCGTGATCACCGGCGCGCAGCGCTGTGCGATCCATGAATGATCTGCCCGTGGGCCTGACTGCACAGCTTGTGCAGATGACCCTCACGGAGGAGGGCTACCTCCAGCTCCGGTATACCGGTTGCTGGGGCGGAACGACCCGTGGGCGTCAGAGGTTAGGGAGGTCGACAAGGAGGTGACCCCGTTCCTGTGGGAGGGCGGCGTGGTGCAGTGCACCGAGCTGCCGAGCCCGTGGTCGCGGAAGGAGCTAGAGGCGCTGCTCCACGACCTGGGGCCAGCGACCAGGAGCCAGAGCGACGAGCGCCGCACGTGGCGTTGCAGTGGAAGGAGGGAAGCGCCCTCAAGAGTACTGCCTCCTGGTGGTCCACCGACGGGCAAGTTCAAGCTAATCTAGAGAGTAGTTGTCCATATCCAGCCCGGCATTGAGTGTTCTGGGGTGTGTACTGTGCCACTGTGTGGCAACGAGCTCCTGGAACGGGGGAAAATGGGGTCGAAAAAACCCGGGCCCAAACGGGTTTTTGGCCACGAACAGGGCACGAAATATCGGGGGTCGATTACACCAAACAGGGTGAGTCGTGGTCTTCGTCATTGCTGCCGCCTTCCCTGCGCTGCATCATCAGAAGCGATGCCGCCTATGCTGGGTGGGGCGCTGTGCTGCGGAAGGGAAGCGGGTTCGCAGACGGCATGGTCGGTAATCCTCGATTAACCCTTTCTGTCCGGAGGGTATTTTTTTGATTTTTGGGAAAATTCGTGGAAAACACCTGTTCTGAGGGACCTGACTGTGAGCCACCCCAGCGACTCCGTTAGCCCGTTGGGCACCAGGATCGAGGTAGAACACCCTTCCCTGCCCCTCTGGGGCCATGGAGGATGTCCGTGGCGACTGACAGCATCAAATCTCCATCAGAGAATTCCACCATATTTCACTGATGGTGGCTGGAGGCCGAGATCGGGTGGTGCATCGGCACAGCCCGTTGGGGCCGATATTCGAGATGCAGAGGTCTGAAAACTGATTTCCTGGATGATATCTGTCGGAAACCTTTCCCTTATCGAAGGATTCGGGAGGAATCGGGCAAAAGGATGCCCTGGAAAAATTGATACATCCCACGCAGGTTCAGGAGGCGGTTTCAAGGGCAAAACCACCCAAAATTCCACCTTGGGGTGCAATTCTGTTACAGAGCCAAGTTGGTCGGAGTTTCGTTTTTTCCGACCAGCTCTTGTTGCATTTGAAAGATTCGTCCACCCCGTTTCCTCCAGGGTTTTTTCTGCACGGTGGACTCCCACACGTCAGGGTCACCTTTTTGGGATATCGGAATATCGGGGGTCCATACCCCCGCTCGCGGGGGTCGTCTGGGCACCAAAAATAGCAGGGCAGACTCCCGCTAGCGCAGTGGTGGCTGCGTACGCGTACGCAGCGTGATTTTCAAAAAGTGCGTACGGCGTACGCGTACGCGTACGGCGCTGCGTACGGCAGTCTATGGAGCACAGGAGACGGCCATGGCCGCACACCAAATCCGACAGTCGAACTCAGGTGTACCAGGGGCAGCCTTCGAGCCTTCCAGTCGGAAGTGGTACCTTTTGCAGTATGATTGCGGGTGTACTTGCAGGTGTTGCGAGTTATTCGCCACGTGCGCGGCAAGGAACCATCTGTGAAAGGCAAGATCAAAGGCCAGGGCCCAGCCACCCGCTGGGTGGCCTACTGTGTGCTGAGAGACCTGGAATACCAGCCGTACGCAAAATCTGCGTACGCGTACGCAGCGCGATTTTCAGAAAGTGCGTACGGCGTACGCGTACGCGTACCGTACGGCCGTACGCTGCCACCACTGCGCTAGCGGGGGTCGCCCAGACCCCCGCTCCAGGGGGTGGGAGTCCACCGTGTGGGGGGGGGTCGGGGGCTAATGACCCCCCCCCCCCCCCCCAGGGCTTTGGCGGAATTATTAGCCCCCCCCCCCCCCCCGCATAGCTTCCGATAAGAATCCGACCCCCGGACCCCTCCGACCCCCGACCCCCCCTTAGCAAAACTACCCCCCCTCCCAAAAAATCTCGGGGGTTTCCCGAGGAAACGCGGTTCCCCCCTCTCCTGCGTTGTTTGGGATCCGTGCGGATCGTAGTGGGGTCACTTTGTTTGGTGTAGGTGCTACAGAACACCTCTGAAATGCGGATGTGGTTCCTTGAGAAAAGGGGGGTCGGAACCTCGGGGGTCGGAATCCGACCCCCGACCCCCCGACCCCCCATTTTTCGGGGGTCGGAGGGGGTCGGGGCTATATCCCGACCCCCCATTCTTGGGGGGGTCAGGATCCGGAAGATGGGGGGTCTGAAACTGTGGTCAAACTCGGGTCGGAATTTCCGCGTTTTTTTCTCGGGGGTCGTAGAATGGGGTCGGAAACTAGGGGTTGGAATATGGGGTGGTCGGCCCCCCTCCCGACCCCACACACGGGATTTTCAAAACCCCGTTCTTTGGACTATTCGGAGTTTGTGCGGATCGTAGTGGGGTCATTTCGTGGGTCTTGGGACCAAGCTTCAACGACGAAACATGGGTCTGGTTCAGGTACTGTCATGGGAGGACGTGACCGGGAACACCAGGCCACCCCTACCACCCACCCAGCGGGACCCTCCCGACCCCCTCCTCGGGTTTTTCAAAAACCCGTTCTTTTGAATATTTGGCGTTTGTGCGGATCGCAGTGGGGTCATTTTTGACATGGGGTGCCTATTAACACCCCTTATTGGTGGTCCCCATTCAGGCCACATTCCTTAGGAAATAGTAAGGCGACCCCCTCCGACCCCCCCTCCCGACCCCCGACTCCTGCGACCCCCGACCCCCGCTTATCGGAAGCTATGCCCCCAGGGGGGGAGTCAATTTTTATGGGGCATTTTGGGAAGGTGCTGTGCCAGATGGGCCGTGGCTGTGAGCAGCACTTGGTGCGTCGGGGTCGTGGTGAGGCAACTTCAAGCGTCAGTTGATGCCTTCAACAGCTGCGTCTTCGGCGTATCCACCAGGGGGCCTTTATACTGCAACGGGGCCAGAGGCTGACGAGACCACTTGGCTAGATGCCAAGTGAGTGCCGTGGGGAAGCCACGTGATTTTGAAGGCTTGAGCAAAGTTTGAAACAGCGTTTCTGGCCCAGTTTGCACCGAGAGAACTGCACTCTGCCACAACTTGGTTCAGCGTGAAACCAACAGCGCGAGAAGATGCGCTTCGTCGAATCCCCTACCCCTCTCTTTCGTTGCAATTCCTATCCCATATCCCATCTGCGATTGAGCCAGATGCTTGTTCTTCTCCCTGCAGGGTGTGCTGTTCTTACAGGACTCCCTTCAATGCCCCTGTGTGACAAAGCGAGCTATCGTGAGGGCGCCTTTCTTACACCCCCTCACCAACTGACGACCCTGGATGGGGGGCGGGAAAGAGACACCAGTGGTGGTGGGAGAGCTTCCAACACAGGCGCGCACACCCCAGCCACGAGGGCCAACATACACAAAGACAAGAAAACACATGGCAAAAAGGCAACAGCTATTGCATGCAGCAGGGCAAACCCCGTCCCCCACCCCCGAACACCCTCGCGGCCTAACCACCAGGCCACTGACAGACAACTGCTACACCCTCCCATTGTGCACTGTGCATATGCTTTCTCGACATTGCTGCCACCCCGCCCACCCGCCACATCAGGTGCCTGGGCGAGGCAACACCTGTGTAGACCCACAGCTGCAAAAATGGAGGTGTTCCTGGAGGACAGGCGGTGTGGGGAGCAGCATGCGGTGCACATCGGGGAGGGCGACACCCCGGCGGATGTCAAGAGAAAGGCGCTCGACACGGTGTTCGGGTCCCCTCCCGACGCGCTTCCCGAGGACGTGGAGCTCTCGGTGGATGGGGTGGTGCTCGACGACAGCACCCCTCTGTCCGGTGCCGCACCTGTCTCACAGGGGTGCTCCATCGACGTCGCCCTCACGGGTGCTCGTTTCGTTGAGGTGTTGCAGCACGGAACGGAGCTGAGCGACCTCCCGCCCTGGTCGCGGGGCCTGCGTGACGTGGTACTTGCAGCAGTGCGGCGGGACGGGGGTTCCTTGAAGCATGCCGACATGGCACTCCGCAGCGATAAAGACATTGCCATCGCAGCCGTGCAGCACTGTGGCGACGCTCTGCAACACGCTTCCGAAGACCTGCGTGGGGACGAGGATGTGGTGCTCATGGCGGCGCGGGATGACGGCGATGCGCTGCAATACGCCTCTGCCGCACTTCTGCGCGACAAGTCTTTCATCCGCACCGCCGTCCAGCGCAACGGCGACGCCCTGCAGCACGCGCACCCATCGCTGCAGGAAGACAAGGAGGTCGTCCTGGCCGCTGTGCAGGCAAGCGGTGTCTGTGCCCTGCGGCATGCGTCGCTGCGCAGCGACCGGGACGTGGTGCTGGGCGCCCTGCACTCCGCCTTCCTGCAGAACGACGCGCTGCGCTTTGCCGGCAACAACCTCTGCACCGACAAGGGCTTCGTGCTGGAGGCAGTCCGCCTGCAGGGCATGGCGCTGCGCTATGCTGACAGCGCACTGCGGGGTGACCGTGACATCGTGATGGCTGCTGTGCAGCAGTCGGGCGGTGCCCTGCAGTACGCCTCTGAGGCACTTCGGTGCGACACGGGGGTGCAGCGTGCTGCCATCATGTCGCACGGGCGTGCCTTGGAGCTCGCCGACGCGCATCTCCGCAGCGACAGCGAGCTGGTGCTGTCGGCACTAGAGACGTGTGGCGGTGCGCTGCAGCACGCCGAGCCCTCCCTCCGAAGCAACAGGGAGTTCGTGCTGCACGCGGTGCGGCACGACGGGGCGTCGTTGCAACACGCAGCCTCGGCACTGCGCAGCGACAAGGCTGTCGTGCTGCGTGCAGTGCAGACTGACGGCCTAGCGCTCCGCTTTGCCAACGACTCGCTGCGTGGCGACAGAGATATCGTCGTCGCCGCTGTGCGCAACGCACCGCATGGACAGAACTGGGCATTGGAGTTCGCCAGCACGTCGCTGCGGAAGGACAAGGAGATTGTGCTCGCGGGTGTCCAGCAGGACGGCGGGGTGCTTCGCTACGCAGATGCGTCCCTGCGGCGCAACAGGGACTTCGTGATGTTGTGTGTGAAGCTGCCTGGCGGCGCACTGGGCTTCGCCGACGCATCTTTCCGAAGCGACCGGAGCGTTGTCCTCGCTGCTGTGCAGCGGTGTGGCGACGCCCTGCAGTACGCTGATGGCGAGCTTCGCCGAGACCGTGAGGTCGTGCTTGCCGCTGTGCGGTCGTGCGAGCATGCGCTGCAGTATGCGGATGGCCTCTTCCGTATTGACGAGGAAGTGGTCCTCGCAGCCGTGCACACGAACGGCAGGGCCTTGCGCTATGCCGACCCTTCCCTCCTCAGCAACCGAGACTTCATGCTTGCAGCCGTACGCAAGGCCGGGTGCGCTCTCCGCTACGCCAATGCCTCGCTGTGTCAGGACAAGGAGCTTCAACTGGCGGCCGTGTTGCAGGACGGGAGGGCGCTGCGGTACGCTGACCCTTCACTGCGAAGCGACAGGCCGGTTGTGCTTCAAGCGGCTCGTGCACACGGCGGTGCTCTGCAGTTCGCCGATCCTGTGTTCCGTCACGACGAAGCGGTGGTCCTCGCAGGCGTGCGCAGCCACGGCCTTGCTCTTCGACTTGCGCACTCGTCACTGCGGAACAAGCGTGAGGTAGCACTTGCAGCTGTGAATCAAGACGGCCGCGCCCTGCGGCATGTAGACGCAGAGCTTCGCAACAATAAGGAGGTGGTGCTGGCAGCCGTGCGCGCTGATCCAAAATGCATCCGATTTGCAGCGGCACCACTGCGACGGGACAGCGACGTCCTCGCTGCCGCTGAACCCTCTTGCTGACAGACCCAGCCCCCAACCGATGTCAGCAGCTTCTGTATAAAACGATCGACACAGCCACGCTGTCCTGTGCGTGTGGCCTGCCCGCAACGATGCAGCCTACCGCGGCAACACTGCCCATGAGGCTCGCAGGCGACCTACCTTGCCCTTGCAGGTTGTCTGGATGGAGGTGTGGGTAAGCCAGTGCCACTTCCGTGTGCATGCGCCCTTCCCACGCCTTGCTGAAAACAACCTCCTCCTGCCCCGTGTCTTTGCCGGTACGCAGCAACCTTCTTCCGGGGCCGAGCAGAGGTGCGCGAGTCTGTCATCAGACACCCCACGAACAGCCCTGCACGGCGGTAGGGCACGTTGCCACGGTTGCCCTGGGGCAGAATGGGCAGAGGAGGCGCGTGTTTTGAATACGGCACAAGAAGGAGGGCGAAGGAAAGAGCCGGTGTACGTAATGTGTTTGTCTGTACAACAGGATTGTGGTCCGAAGGAGAAGAAGGGTGGCGCGTCAAGTCAGAGAGGCAGATAATCCCGCCGACACTGCTGCCACACACACACAGGTGCTGAGGAGGGTCGCACTTCTCTGGGAAGGCAGTGTTTTACAACGTGGCTCAATGCTTGCGAGGGCACAGCGGCGGAGGAACTGCCAGGGCAAGAGAGTGGGCAAGAAGAGGGTGATGCACACGTTGGACGAGCTCGGCTCCCGCGATCCCAAGACTGCCAGCACCCTGCTCTTGTTGTTGCATTTGTGCTTGAATTCGGAGTTGTTTCAGGCAACACCCTCAGGGCACACCCGCACACCCGAACGCCCTGCAGGAACACTCCACCCTACACAGAGCAGGAGAGAGATAAAGGGGAGCGGCAGTTGGGCCGTAGTACCACACAGAGCAACACAGCACCTCCCCGCCTGCGGAAGGCCTGGGGGGCGCGCGTGTGCGATGTGGGCCAATAGGGGCGGCAGTGTGATGCGGGGTGCCGCAGTGGTCTGCAGCGGGGTGCTGGCCGCGCTGCTGGCGGACCAGGCGCATGCGGCGAACACTGCGACGGTGACACACACGCTGTCGCTCACGCTCCCCACGGGGACCGCGTCGGCTTCGATGACGCACTCCATTTCGCTGTCGCCTTCAGCGACGGCAAGCACAGTGTCGCTGTCGCTGACGCAGTCGCTGACGCCCACGCCGACCAAGTCGGACACGCTGACCACGACGGACACGCTGACGGCGACGGCAAGCACGGTGTCGCTGACGCTGTCGAATACGATCACACCGTCGCCGACGTTTTCGCTGTCGCCGACCGGGACGCTGACGATGAGCACGCTCACGCTGACGCCGACCTTTACACTGACGAAGACGCCGACCTTCACGCTCACGAAGACCTTCTCGAAGACGCTGACAAAGTCGGACACGCTGACGGGGACCGACACGCTGACGAAGACCTTCACCGAGTCGCTGATGGCGCACAACAACTTCACGATGCACCTGCGGCCGCGCAACATGTGGGAGGGGCAGGAGTTCCGGGTGCGGGTGCGGACGCTGCTGGAGGTGCCAGACGCGGGGAAGAACCGGATCAACCGGAACCTGAACATCTCGCGGCCGGGGCAGTTCGACATCCGGATGTACACGTTTGACTCGTCGAAGGACGCGCGGTGCAGCGAGTACGCGTCCGGGGGCACGCTGCTGGCGCAGAAGACGGAGTACGGTCTGTCGGAGTCGGACACGCTTGCGGGGGAGTACCTTGTGGCGGCTGCGTTCACGACGTTTGTGGCGCCACCGACGGGGACGACCTTCGTGGTGTGCTTCAAGGTGACGGTGGACTCGCGCCTGTACAAGGCGGGTGACGTGAATGCGATGTGGCAGCCGCTGGTGCTGCCGGACGGGAAGTACAAGCACACGCCGCGCACGACGAAGATGTGGTACTACCTCCCGGATGCGACAGTGGGGCAGTACGCCATCATCCAGCTGCTGTCGACGCAGAAGCAACTGAACTTCACGTACTCCCCATCTGCGTGCGCCACGGACCTGTTCAGCTGCGCCACGGGGGACAGCCTGAAGATCGTGCCGAAGGGGAACCCGTGCACCTACGAGTACCAGACGTTCGACCTGCCGTACCTGGGGAGCAACGTGGTGGGGGACGACGGCGAATGGGCCGGGTCCGCGGTGCAGGGGCTGACGGAGGGGGCGACTGCGGGCGGGGTGGGTGTGTTCGGGACGCAGTACGCCAACCCGCTGGTGGAGACGTGGTCGTCGCCCGGGTCGTACATGTCGGCGAACCAGGACTCGACGAACCTGACGGTGGACCCGGCGAAGACGATCATGTCGCATGCCTACGTGTATGTGCGCCTGCCGCAGGCGGTGGGGAGCTACGACATCTGCTTCTCGTCGAAGGAGGAGCGCGCATCGTGGGCGCAGCAGAACAGCAGCGGGGTGGAGGCGGTGCCGATGTGGCGGAAGCTGTACCGGTGCACGACGGCGTCGGCGTGCGCGTCGAACGCGGCGAACCTCTACTTCAGCACCGTGGCGGAGCCGGTCGGGTGGTCCATGGGGGACCTGTCCCCGGGGACGTGGGGTGAGATTGTGTTCGACGACAGCGGGGCGACGCAGCTGAGCAACCTGGCGGCGGTCAGCACGGTGGCGGTGAGCACCCCGCAGGCATCCGGGTCGGATCCGGCGGGGCTGACGACGACGGCGAGCTACTGGGCCCCGACAGGCGGCGACTACTTCCGCATCGTGTCCTCGTCCTCCTTCACGGAGGCGACGAGCAACGGGCGGGCGCACCCGTGGCCGTCGGCGGCGCAGACGGGGTCGCTCCCGTCCGTCGGGTGCTGGTCGCGTGCGCTGGACGTGTCGTCGTCGTCGAACTCGCCTGCGTACCACGGCGGGTTCGTGGACGCGGAGGACCGGTACCCGATCGGGTCGCGCGACCTGCTGGGGGACGTGCAGCTGGCGACGGCGAAGCACGACTCGACAGCGGGGCAGGCGGTGGTGGTGTCGACGCTGTACGTCCCGCCGCTGTACACGCGGTGGTACGTGTGCTACCGCAGGACGTGCAACCAGGCAGGGGCGTCGTGCGCGAAGAACAGCGGGATGCGCGTGCTGCCCTTCCACAAGGGCGGGCGCGGGTCGCTGCCGACGCGGTGGACGCACCTGAACGACTCGTACCTCCCCGGGGTGGCGACGGCGGCGGCGCACGAGCTTGTGCCGGCGCAGTACGACGCGGGGCGGAACCTCGGGGCCAGCACGAAGGACGGGTACCCGCCGTCGGTGACGTGGTACATGAACGACACGCGGACGGGGACGTGGGGCCCGATCGTGGTGGAGAAGACGAACGCGTCGGCGGGGATGTCGCTCGACTCGCGCCCGTGGGACCTGCAGAAGCGCACGTACCTCGCCGGGGAGACGCTGGTGCAGGTGCGGGGGAGCGCGGTGCGCCTGGTGCGGTACGACAAGCCGTGCGACTACCCCACCTACAAGCCGACCTACCTGTACGGGGCGGAGAGCCTCGACGGCGGGATGGTGGAGTGCAACAACCAGGGGGCGGAGTGGCACAGCGGCATCTGCGCGGGGTCGAAGGCGGACGTGGCGGTAACGACGAACGTGGCCTTCTACCTCAGCGTCCCTGCGATCCAGAACTACATCGTGTGCTTCCGTCTGGGGAGGTTCAACTGGGTGAAGATTTCCCCGTCGGGGGCACCTGGGACGGCGTGGAACGACCCGACGAAGCCGATGCCGGACTCGGTGCTGGAGCGCGGGGCGTGGGTGTCGCCGTCGACGTACTACACGCCGACGACGAGCGCGCTGGCGACGCTGAGCGTGGTGTCGACGGAGGACCGTGCGGGGCAGGAGGCGCTGTTCATCGTGTCGGACACGACGTCGTCGCTGATCGTGGCGCCGCGTCAGTACTGCGCGACCGGGTGCCCGGACTCGGGTGACGTGCTGCGGCTGGTGTCTGTGGCGGGGCAGTGCGACATCAACCCGTGGACCTGGCCGAAGGAGAAGCACATGGCGGACCCGCACCTGTCGCTGATCTGCCAGGTTGCAGGTGCGGGGACGACAGCGAAGTCCGGGCTGTACTACAACTCCGCCTCCGTGACGCCGTGCATGACGGCGGCCCCGGTGATGGCGATGTGCCAGGGGTCGACGTGCAACTCGACGGAGCCGCACCTGACGGCGCTGGCGGCGAAGACGCCGGACCCGTTTGACGACGTTGTGCCGCACGACCACACCTACACGGGCGGGACCGGGACGGTGGCAGGGCTGCTGGTGCTTCCGGACTACAACGCGAACGAGGCGTCGAAGAACTTCTACAAGCTGTGCTACAAGCAGGCGGGGACGTCGAACTGGGCCGTCTTCAACGACACGTTTGAGGTCAAGGCGGCCCCGCCGCTGCAGCTGCAGACGCCTCCGCTGAAGACGGAGAAGCTTGTGGGCGGGGAGCTGAAGCGGTTCCGGGTGAAGGTGACGACCGGGACGGTGGCGTCGTCGGTGCTGTTCTACGCAAAGCTGACGCTGCACGACGCACGCGAGCAGAACAACCACTGCACCAACCAGGCGGGGAGCTCGGAGGGGGAGATCTACTCGGCGGCGACGACCTCCTTCAACATTGTGTCGGACGGGAACTCGAATCTGGTCGACTTCTACCTGACGGTCCCGCACACCCCGGGGAACTACTCGCTGTGCGTGCAGATGCGGCGCCTGGCGGAGGACGCGATGTCGTGGTGGCGCCCGGCCAGCAACAGGGCGGACTACGACTACACGGTGCTGGACAACGGGGTGCGGTGGTACGTGACCCCCGGGTTCCAGCCGACGAACCAGGGGCTGACGGTGGTGAAGTTCGTGCGGTGCGCCCCGACGGCGGGCGGCGGGTGCAGCACGTCGGCGAGCCAGGACGTGTTCGACACGTCGCCCGGGAAGGATGCGGCGAAGATCGTGGACGCGACGCACGGGTGCCACGTGGGAACGTCGAATCTGTCGCAGTGGGGCACGTCGAACCACGTGTGGACGGAGCCCGGGGCGACGGCGTCGGCGGTGGGTGTGACGAACCTGGGGCCGGCGGACGGGCCGAGCGACGTGGCAGAGCTGCGGACGGTGCTGCCTGCGGTGGCGAGCGACGCGCGCACGCAGTACAAGGTGTGCGTGCGGACCGTCTTCTACCAGCAGGGCATCAGCGGGCCGACGGGGCAGGCGCGGTGGGTCGAGGTGAAGGAGGCGATCGGGATGTCGGGGCAGCACCTGGTGGTGGCGGCGACGGGGCGCCCCGGGTTCCGGACGGAGCAGGGGCTTGTGGCGTCGTGGACGCTGAACTCTGCGCTGCGCCCCGCAAAGAGCCTGTACTCGTCGACGGCGAAGGCGGACGCGACGGCGCTTGCCGGGGCGTCGACGAGCTACGTGTCGAACCCGACGTCGGCGACGGGGACGTCTGTGAACACGGGGGCCGGGTTCCGCTTCAACAGCTACAGCAGCGTGGCGACGGAGCTGCGCACAGGGAACATCTTCAAGCTTGTGGCGGCGCGCACCCCGGTGGGGCGTGTGCCGAAGGACCCGAGTGTGGAGGCGACGTGGGGTGACCTGTCGGGCTGGGACAGCGCCGGGGCGGTCGACTGCCTGTCGCCGGCGGCAGACTCGGCGTCGAACGTGGGGTCGTGCTCGGACGCAGACACCACAGCGGGGACGGCGTACTGCCCGTACATCCCGACGATCTCGTCGGGGACGATGCAGATCCCGGCCTACTTCCACATCCCGCTGACCCCGGGGAGCTACGTGGTGTGCTACAAGGTGGTGCACTCGAGCCTGACGACGCCGAAGCCGTGGCTGCGGCTGGCCTCTAGCTCCCAGGCGGATTATTTCCTGCACTCCCACCCGTCCTTCCTGGAGATGGACGTGGCGTCGACGAAGACGAACCTGACTGTGTTCGACGTGCGGACGACGAGCTCGTGGGACGGGTCGACGGTGCAGGTGCCGGTGTCGAGTTGGTGCGGGGGGTCGACGGCGGCCGGGGCGAACTGCTCGGCGCTGAACGGGGCGTCCGGGTTCACGACGGACCTGGTGACGATTGCAAACGACACGCAGGTGTGCCCCACCCCGACGCAGGTCGGGACCGGGAGCTCGACGGGGCCGCCGCACTGGTTCCAGCTGATCCGGACGACAAACGCGTCGGCGATGGTGTCGGTGACGTGGGGGACGACGACGGCGTCGGCGTTTGCGCTGCCGACGGCGTCGTACCAGCCGACGTCGGGGCAGTACAAGGTGTGCGTGTACAAGGCGGGTGAGGCGATGCCGCAGTTCATGCCGAACGCGTCTGCGGCGCGCGTGAGCAAGCAGGGGGTGGTATACCAGCTGTACAACCGCGGGTCGAGCATGAACGGCGGCGGCAGCGGGTTCTGGCGGGACTCTGCGGGGGTGGGGACGCCCTCGCAGCTGACGGTGTCGTCGACGCTGGTGTACAACACGTCGCTGCAGTTCATGCAGTACTCGTCGTCGCTGGAGGCGCTGTACGGGGCGAGTGCGGTGGACGCGAGCCTGGTGACGGACGCGGTGACCGGGAAGGTGTCGCGGACGCCGCTGCTGCGGTCGGGGTCGACCGTGGTGTACGATGTGCAGGTGGCGACGGCGGACGGGTCGGCCGTGCCGTTCGGGTCGTACCCGGTGGAGGTGAAGCGGTGTCCGCAGGCGTCGAGCTTCGCGAGCGGGCTGGAGTGCGCGGAGGCCGGGTGGGAGGGTGCCTCCACCAGCCCTGGGTCCTTCACGGTGTGGAACATCGGGGGTGCGTGCAGCCAGCAGAACGCCACGGTGTACGGGTGGGAGAGCAACGGGCTGCGGCAGTTCACGCAGGCGGGGCAGGTGCGCTTCTCGCTGCAGTACCGGTCCGCGTGCCCGGGCAACACGATGTTCGGGTGCGGTGTACGCTTTGTGGCGACGACGCAGAGCGGGACGGCGCTGGTGTCCCCGGCGCAGTGGGTGAACGTTGCGGAGCACGCCCCGAACGCGCTGATGGTGGACGGGCAGGAGGCGGCGGCGACGGCCCCCGGCGTGGCGATGTCTTCGTCGGGGTGCGTGTCGACGGGGGTGACGTCGTGCTACATCAAGGTGTGCCAGCACGGGCTGCCGTGCAAGCTGACCTTCCAGGCGCGGTACCAGGGGCCGAGCGAGTTTGCAGCGAATGGGACGATGTCGCTGCTGTACTCTGCGATCGACTACGGGGTGAACTACACGGCGCTGAGCGCCCCGCCGCAGGTGACGGTGGCGTTCGGGTCGACGGTGGGTACCCCGCCACTGGTGTCCGCTGCGGCGTGGAGCCTCGGGGGCACGCAGACCTTCACCTTCACCCCGTCGCTGACGGGGGACCTGACAACGGGGACGGTGTACCTGAACGCGACCTACGGGATGAACTCGCAGACGGACTGGACGCGTTTCGTGGTGCGGGTGGACAGGCCGGTGCTGTCGTCCGTGGACCTGGACAGTGTGATGCCACTCGACGTGTCGCAGGGGCTGGCGGTGGACCGTGTGCCGGCACCGGCGTTTGTGGCGGTGGCCGGCACGCAGCCGCTGACGGCGGTGGCCGGATCGTACCTGGAGGCGCTGGTGCCGTACCGGCTGGCGTACACCCCGCGGGCCGGGAACGGGGTGGCGCTGCCGCGCGTGGGCGGGTCCGTGCGCGGGTGGACGGTGACCGGGGCGGTGTCGGGGTCGACGGTGAACAAGGTGCTGGCGCACTACCAGACGGCGGAGACCTTCGTGACGCATCCGGAGCTGATGGCCGGGGCAGCGCTGAACCGCAACCTCGGGGACACCAGCGTCTACACCCTCGACTTTCGGATGTACGTGTCTGACAACGTGTGCTCGCGGTTCGTGTCCGCCGGCGGGTGCACCGTCGAGTTCTCCTTCGCGCACGCGACGCGGACGACGATCAAGGCGAAGCTGGTGACGCCGGTGCGCGTCCCGGCCAGCACGGTGGAGGTGACGACGACGGGGCAGGCGACGGTGCGCGAGGGGATCACGGTGACGGTGAAGCCCGGGTCGTACGTGACGTCGCCGGAGAATGCGGTGACGTTTGTGTACGATGAGTTCCACTACGGCGACGTGTTTGCGCTGGTGCACGGGCCGGCCCCGACGAACGGGGCGTCGAACCGCGACATGCTGCAGCTGAACGGGGCGATGATGCCTGCCGGGGCGGGCGGGGCGTCCGGGTGCGCGTACGAGAGGACTGTATCCGGGAAGACGGTGTGCGAGGTGGCGAAGTACACGACGCAGGCGCTGTCCGGGACGGCGTGGGGTGCGCAGTGGGTGATGCGTCCGCACATCCCGTGCAACCGGTGCGAGTTCTCGTTCCACACGACATGGGGTGCCGGCCCCGAATCGTACGAGCTGCAGGTCGACGGGACGCAGCGCGGGGTGGCGACGCTGACGTGGACGGAGGACGTAGTGGCGCTGCAGTGCTCATCGGCCGCGTCTGTCGGCTACCGCATGGGGGCGATGCAGTCGGAGATGTTTGCGCTGTCGGTGACGGCGGGTGTGGACGGTGTGTCGGGGTCGAGCGCGTACTACCCGCGGTGGTGGGTGTGGACGGACACGAACTCGTCGGACCTGTCGCACACGGCGGGGTCGTCGACACCGCTTGGGGCGACGTACAAGCTGATGCAGAGCGGGATGCTGTCGAACACCACGGTGCTGCGGGCGCGGATGGGGCCCGGGGCGGTGGCGTCGTTCCCGAAGCTGTACTTCTTCGGGAACGGGACGGTGCCCGCGACGGGGGTGCTGGAGGAGTTCACCGTGAAGTTCACGTCCGTCGGGTGGCGGTACTCCAGCGGGCCGTCTGCGATGGTCGGGTCACGCCCGACAGGGACGACGACGTACACGTGCGGGGCTGCCGTGAGCCTGGCGCAGGTGGAGGTGCCGACGCCGCAGCCGGGGACGGCGGCGCCTGCAGGTGTCGGGGAGACGACGGCCATCAAGATGCTGTCTGTCGAGGGCGTGACGTCGCTGTGCGCCGCGGGGACGCCTGTGAACCTGTGCACCGACTACACGGCGACGGTGTCCGAGTTCTCCGCGACGGGGATCAAGGTGACGGTGGAGTTCGAGAACACGACGGCGGCCGGGGTGAAGAAGGTGGACACGACGGTGCGGAACGTGACGGTGCTGACGGGCGGCGGCCCCGGGGCGACCCCGTCGCTGGGGTCGGCCCCCGGGTGGACGTACTCGTCTGCGAACCAGAAGTGGACGAGCGCGGACGTTGTGCTGGACTCGGCGTACAACCCAAGCACCCTCCCGACGATCGGGACAAACACGTACACGTTCGGGAGCCTGAAGCTGCTTGCGGAGCGCCAGCGCCCGGTGAGCACCGTCGAGGCTGTGGTGAGCAACGGCGTCGGATCGGTGTCGCTGAAGTACGGGCAGACGGCGACCGGGACGGTTGACAAGAGCCCCGTGCGGAAGGCGGTGTTCCAGGTGTGCGCGTCTGCGTGGGACGGGTCGGCCGAGGCGACGACGACGACGCTGTGCAGGACGCTGTCGCTGTGGATCACGCCGACGTCGCAGACGCGCCGCACGGTACTGGAGCTGGCCACGGCGGGCGGAGATCTGACGTACGGGTCGCCCGGGTGCGGGGGCGGGACGGCGGCCACCTTCAAGGTGGCCCCGTACTTCACGGTGTCGTCGGTGGCGTCGACGACGCTACGGTTCTGGGCGTACGACACGCGCATCCAGTACACGCTGTCGACGACGCAGGGGCTGCAGTACCTGGTTGCATCCGGGTCGACGACGGCGCAGCTGTCGCTGGCTATGAACAACAGCGTGCCGCTGGGTGCGGCGGTGAACCACACGACGCTGGCGAGCGGGCTGGCGACCACCTTCACCTTCTACGGGCGGGACCAGGTGACGACGAACTCGACGGTGAAGGTGGCGGCGAAGATGCTCGGGGGCACGACGGGGGCGATCTCCACCATCACGACGGCGAGCCAGTACCGGTGGGTGCGCACGGAGGCGCTGTCGCAGTGGGAGGTCGCGACCACGATCTCGCAGGACGACGAGTGCCCGACGAAGCGGCGCCTGCAGACGTCGACGAACAACTACCGGACGTACGGGACGGACCTGCCCGGGAAGGACTGGGCGTATGCCGGGGCAGGGGGCGCGGTGGCCGGGGTGCCGTTCCCGATCCAGACGATGGTGAAGACTGTGGGGGGCACGCGTGCCTACTCCTTCACGAAGGACATCCTGGTGAAGGTGTCGAAGCGCAGCTGGACCGGGTGCAACGACGGCGGGACGCTGGCGGTGCACAAGCTGGCGCCGTCGCTCGCGTCGGACACGACGAAGATGCTGGAGGGGACGCTGGCACGCAGCTGGGTGCAGGCGGAGACGACCGGCACGGCGGTGACGACAAACGGCGGGGTCGGGGTGGCGTGGAACGTGCTGTCTGCGGAGTGCGAGTCGTGCACGCTGCAGCTGGACCTGTGCTACAGCGGGAAGACGGCGGCGACGTGTATGGACGGGCTCGGGGCTGGGTCGAGCGACCCGTCGGACTCTACGCCGATCTTTGCGGACCGCACGAAGCTGACGCTCCCCTTCAAGGTGCAGCGCCAGGCGCCAGACCTGACGGAGGTGTACGAGCAGACGGTGCCGTCCACGTCGGTGATCCGTGTCGGGGACATTTTCACGGCGAAGGTGGAGAACGTGCAGCGCTTTGCCGGGAAGTGGGCGATGAACGAGGTGTCCGGGGCGTCCGCGTGGCAGCGCACGATGTGGGTGCGGTCGGTGTGGTCCCCGTCGTCGGCGGACGTGACGGTGGCGGCACAGATGCGGTACGGGAACGGCGGGTTCATGCTGGACGGGGCGTCGCGTGCCGGGGCCGGGAACGTGCCGTCCGGGTGCAGCGCTGCGGCGACGGCAGCGGAGTTCCTTGCCGCGAAGGAGAAGCCGTCGCTGTCGGGGGCGTCGAGCGGGACGCTGCGCTTCTTCTTCGTGCGCCCGTGCAGCAAGTGCACGGTGCAGATGGACTACCGGCTGAAGGCGCCTGCGGTGGACGCGCGCCTGGCGGACCGCACCGGGAGCATCACGCTGCGGGCGTACTCGATGTACACCCCGGGGTCGCCGCTGGTGTACACTGTGAAGACGTGCGCCACGACGTGGCTGCTGGGCGGGGTGCCGCACGTGGCGGTGAGGCGGCGGAAGCCGTTTGCGCTGACGGCGCTGCGCGTGGACGGGAACAACATCCCCGCGTGGGAGGGGACGGGGTCGGCCTCCTTCGCGAAGCTGGCGGGCACCGGGAACGGGGGCGGCGTCAGGACGTATGTCACGTCGCCTGTGGCCAGCGCGGGGAGCCGCACGGTCAGCGCGGTGGACGGGAGCGCCACGGTGCGTGCCTTCTTCGTGCGCGCGTGCTACAAGTGCGGAGTCAGCTTCGCTGGGAAGTCGCAGCAGCTGACGGTGCTGACGGACGCGACGCAGATCATCGTGATCCCGGCGTTCCACTACGAGCGGGACATGCTGAAGACACTTGCGGTGAAGGACGCGAAGGCGACGTGGTCGTTCGAGGTGTACGCGGCGGACGAGCTCGGTGACCGCTCGTACGCCGTGGGCGGGCCGACGGAGTTCGCGCTGCACCACATGTACCAGACGCGCGCGGCGGGGGGGCGGACGTCGGCGCTGCTGAACGTGCAGGGGTCGGTGCCGAGCGCCCCGACGGCGGTGCTGTCCGACCCCGCGTACACGCTGGGGTCGCTGACGTACGGGCAGCCGGTGCTGACGCTGTCGCAGGGGTCGCGCGTGCACAACGGCGTGCCGGTCCCGCTGGTGGAGGCTAAGTCAGGGAAGCCCGGGACGCTGACGCTGCAGCTGTCGGGCAACCAGCCGGCGGTGCGGTACTCGCTGTCCTTCTCGGTGTCGGGGGCGACGGGGGCGACGACGAGCTTCTTCGGGGAGAAGAAGGCGCCGATGGTGCACTACTCCACGTCGGCTGTGCGGATGGCGCTGGACAGCCCGACGGCAACGGGGGCGAGCTGCGCTTCGTCGGGGATGGCTGTGGGCGACGGGGCGTGCACGTTCCGGGCGTACGCGATCGGGCGGGCGCCCGGGGCTGCGGCGGGCGACTCGTCGTGGTTCGTGTCTGCTCTGGCGCGCGGGGCGGCGAACGCGTCGGTGACGTGCGCGTCGTCGTGTGGGACAGCGGAGGTGTCGCCGAACGCGACGTTCGTGGCGGGCGTGGCGTCGTTCCGCCTGCGCCTGCCGAGCCTTGCTGCCGGGCAGACGGCGGCGTGCGCGTGCACGGTGACGGTGTCGCCGTCAGCGTCGCTGAAGATGCAGAACGCGACGGACCAGTCCTTCACGGTGTCGTACTCGCCGACGACGCTGAGCGTGTGGCGGTGGGCCGCGTCGCCGACGCTGCAGGTGGCGGGGGCGGCGGGGTCCAGCCAGTACACGGCGTACAGCGTGTACAACCGGTCGGTGGCGCTGCGGGTGCGGGCGTACGACAGCACGGAGAAGTACACGGGGCTGGGCGGGCTGACGTGGACGGGCGGGGCGGTGGTGACGCTGGCCGCGACGGAGATGACCCCTGAGGGGTGCTTCCAGTGCTTCGGGGCGGCGACGACGACGACGGGCGGTGTGAGCGCCACGACGTGCCCCGTGAACGTGCCGAGCGGGTCGACCGGCGGGGACGACGCGTGGGTGGTGGGGGTGTTCCCCAACGCCGGGAGCTGCGTGGTGAAGTCGGGGGCGTTCAGCGGGTTCCCGACGAGCGCAGGGACGACGACGACCCCCAACGCGAACCTGAAGGTGACTGTGGAGGGGGGTGCTGCAGTGCGCGTGATGGGGGCGCCGAACGAGGGGGGCCTGAAGATCGGGCGCCCGGCCTTCTCCCGCCTGTGGGGGCGCACGTGGGAGGGGAAGCCTGCTGCTGTGACCGGCATCGGGTCGAGCGTGACCTTCGGGGTGGTCGGGACGGACGGGGCTGTTGTGTCCGGGGACAACCACATGAGCGTGAGCCTGACGGGGACGCGCACCGCAAACGGGTCGACGGTGTCCTTCACCCTGACGGGGGTGGCGAAGGGGGGCCTGGTCACCTTCCAGATCCGGTCAAACCAGACGACGCGCTCACCCGAGTGCGAGGCGCTCGGGAAGATGGGGGAGCTTGCCGTGGGTGCGGCGTGCAAGCACGACGGGTGGACTTTCAAGGCTGTGGTGGAGGCCCCGGTGTCGGTGACGGGGGCGCCGGCAGCGCTGTCCGCGTTCGGCCCCTCCTTCACGGGGATGGGTCCACTGTACTTCGTGCGGCGGGCGGCACGCCTTGTCGCGCTCGCCAAGATCGGGGTGGAGTGCGACGACGACGCGATGGAGGCGAAGGATGCGAGCAAGAACGCGACGACGGAGGCGCCGGACGCGGACGACATGAACCCGCCGATGAAGAAGTGGACGCCGCCGCGCCCGATGTGCCGCAAGCCGCCCCCCGGGACGCCCAAGGCGCTGGCGGAGATGATCGAGGAGGCGAACGAGGGGTGGGTGCCGCTCGGTGTGGGCGGTGCGGCGTTCGGGGCGCGGCCCGGTGTTGACACGCATGCGGGGCGGCCTATGATGGCGGGTGCGGCGCACCCTGCGTCGTGGGGGTACGGGTACAACATCACCATCAAGGTGAAGGCGGTCGGGATGGACGGGGTGCAGGTGGAGCACCCGGAGGACAAGGGGAGCGGGGCGGAGGTGCAGGTGCGCCCCATGGCCGTCCCGTGCAAGAACATCGACTACGGCAGCAACGGGATGTGGATCAAGGAGACGTGCGTCGACATCGCAGGGGCGCAGTGCAAGTGGGCGTCGAACGGGAACAAGCGCACCATCTCCGGGCTGCCGGCGTGCTCGCCCGGGGCATCGTCCGGGTGGGCGCTGGACGCGTTCGTGTTCAAGCTGCGCAAGGGGGAGGCGAAGTTCGAGGACGTGTCGTACGGGCGGATCGGGGCGGCGCGCCCGGGGCTGGCACGCTTTATGCTGACGACGAACGCGCTCGACTACGCGTGGTCGCAGGGGGCCGTGACGACGAACATGGCGAACACGCTCCGGAAGCGCGACGACGCCTTCCTGTACGAGGTGAACATGCAGGAGACGGTGGCGGTGCGGCCGGGCGGCAGCCACTGGTCGTGCATGGGGACGGTGTGCAAGTCGACCATGTTCAGGCCGATGCCGGAGACGCTGTTTGCGGTGAGGGCGAGCGTGGTGGACGTGATGGGGGACGCGGTGCGGGCCGACTCCTCGTCGATGCTGAGCGTGCGCGGGGAGTGCCTGGACGCGACACACGCTGCGTACTTCGCCTACAAGCGGGCAGACGGGAGCCTGAGCTACATCGTGCCCCCGATCTACAGCTTCACCCGCGGGTGGACGGAGCTGGACCGCCTGTGGGTGACGGGGTCGTGCACGCAGATGCAGCTGACGGTGGTGTGCGCGAGCGGGAAGAAGGACGTGCTCGGGGCGTGCCAGGGGAAGACGGTGACGCTGCAGTTCCCCGTGGAGTTCCCGACGGACGGGTCTGTCAACACGAGCGCCCCGCCGCCGCCGGCACCGCCGATCACGGTGAGCGGGCTGTCGATGGGGACGGCGTTCGAGAGCATCGCGGCGGTGAAGGACTTCATCGGGAAGATCTCGAAGGGGTCGGCAGAGGCGAACATGCTGAAGCTGCTGAAGAAGAAGAACCCCGTCATCACGAACGCCTTCCTGAAGTGGCTGTGCGCGAAGGCCGGCGGCGGCGCCATCACCCTGCAGGACAAGGCGAACTCGTCGATCTGCACAGACATGACTGTGACGCCGGCCCCGCCGACAGCAGCACCCCCCACCCCGTCGCCAAACGGCGGCAACGGGACGAACGGGACGAACGACAGGCAGGCCGCCGTCGGGTTCCGCTCCTTCTTCGCGCTGGCGGGGCTGGAGGCTGTGGCGGAGTTCGAGATTGTGACGGCGGTGGCGGTGAACGTGGCCGAGGTGTCGACCGCCGTCGCGACGGCCATCGTGGAGGACCTGGCCAGCCCGACCAGTGTGCTGAAGTCGCTGCCGCCGGGCGCGACGAGCTCCCCCTTCGCGGCTGCCACGGCGTCTGTCGCCTCCCTGGCTGTGGGCAACCCGGACACCCCCATCCCGAGCACCCCGGCCCCGGCCACACCGGTGCCGACACAGGCGCCCTCCACACCCACACCCCCGGGACCGACAGCGGTGCCGCCCGCCACCCCGCCCCCGACACCCTCGCCGCCGACCCCGGTGCCGCCGCCTCCGACACCCGCACCTGCCACCCCGATCCCGCCGGTGACATTCCCCCCTGTGCCTGGCGTGGTCCTGCCCCCGATGGCAGGCGGGCTGTCCGCCCCGAGCCTGTGGCTCAGCATCCTGGCGGCTGTGGCGGTCGCAGCGCTCGCCCTGTGAGAGCCCGGGGCGCCCTGACCCTGACCTTGTCCAACTCCCACCTACCCCCACCCCACCCCACCGCCCCCCTTTGCGTTCTCCTTCCAGTTTCTCTCACAATCTTTGCTGTGTTGCACAAGTAAACTCTATGCGGGGGACCGGCTTCACCGTGCAACACGCCTTCCGGCGTCGTCGAAGTGACTTCCCTGGCCTGCTCGGGGCTCGGGGGAGCGTGTAGCGGCCCCCCCCCCCCCCCCCATTGTCCTTCCCCCCCCTTCCCAAGTTCAACATTTCCCACTTTCCACCATCCAAAACCTCAGTCACCCAGTCCCCTTAAGTTTTAATTCATCATCGTCTGCTATGGGCCGGGCGGTGGGAGTGGGCCTTTGGCGACAGAAACTTGCCCCCCCCCCCCCCCGATTGGCCTTTAGAACCACTCGGCAAGAAGCAGGCCTGTGTGTTTGCTTCTGCAACATGGCCTGTGGTGCCACACAGAGGGGGCTGTTGAACGGCATCGGCGACGCTTTCCTCCTCTATGAGCGTGTCTGAAAAATACTCGCGTGTGTGGAGGCCGCAGGGCTGTGTGTGTGTCATCCTGCAGAGGACAACGCAATCACTGACCCTGCAGAGACAACCGATTCAAAGGGAAGACACACACACATTGCTGCCACACACACACACCCACGCGGGGTAGGCTATGATTCGCGCAGGATCTCCCCACACAAAACGTGGTCACCACACACACACGGGGGATTTCCTCGGGGCGTCCCCCTATGCTACCCCTCCCTATAATGGGCATGGACCCCCGGACCCTTTTGGGTCAGAAGGCATCTATTGGGGAGACTCTCAGAAGTGTATAAAAGTGGGTTGCCTCTCAACATGTGTGCCGAACTGACACAGTTTGGCACAGAGCGCCCCCCCCCCCCCCCCCATCGCCTGAGTCAATCATCACAGCCTAATTGCCCACACAGTACAACAACACAACACAGGCCGGAAAAAACACTGGATTTCAGACACAACCTGCATAACGAGTGAAGGGTGATCATTCTTGTGCTCCCTTCAAATTTGATTTCACTACCCCCCCCCCCCCCCACACACACACACACCTTTACTTTTCTATTCACTCTCGACGATCAAACCCCCCGCATCAACCACCAAGCCACTGACAGACAAATGCTACACACCCTCCCATCGCCTGAGTGGGGGTGGTTTGCCCGCTTCCGAAAGGTGGGTGGGGTGATGTGATGGGGTGTCACTCGGTGGAGGCGGTCAGCAAAGCAAGAAGGTTTCTTCCCCCCCCCCCCTCATGGTTCCCTGCCGCGAGCGAGAGCGAGAGCGAGCGGAGCAAACGGAAAAGGATATCGGTTCCCGATATGACCCGCATCATGTGCCCCCCCCCCCTCACATGACATGATTCCAGACACAACCTGCATCACGAGTGAAGGGAGATCATCCTTGTGCTCCCTTCTACTTCTATTTCACTACCCCCCCCCCCCTCACATGACACGGCTGTGGGCTGGCATACTTTCAGAAGACGGCGAGGTGAATTCCCTCCCCCCTCCCCGCCCTTCCGCCCCTCCGCCCGCCTCCCTGCCCCGCCCCCAAGTCTCCCAAAACCGCTTCTTGCATTGTGGGGCATATCCAGGTGGCAGTTGCCGATGTAGTCAATATTTGGATTTTTGGTGAATGGCGGTGTCGGGCGGCGATTTTTTTTGAGCACATTTATGATGCGTAAAAGTGTAGGAGTGCCCAGTGGCGGCACACTCACTCCCACGACCACTGCCAGACACACAGGGAAGAGCAAACATGTCAGGAGAAGGAATGGAGGTGTTTCTGAAGGACAGGCTGTGTGGGGAGCAGCATGCGGTGCACATCGGGGAGGGCGACACCCCGGTTCATCTCAAGGCAAACGCACTCGACGTGGTGCTCGGGTCCCCTCCCGACGCGCTTCCCGAGGACGTGGAGCTCTCGGTGGATGGGGTGGTGCTCGACGACAGCACCCCTCTGTCCAGTGCCGCACCTGTCTCCCACAGGTGCTCAATCGACGTCGCCCTCACAGGTGCTCGCTTCGTTGAGATGCTGCAAAAGCGGATGCTTGACTTCGGGGGTTGGTCGAACCTTGACATGAGCACCATACCTGCCTGGGCACTGCGCCTGCGTGATGTGGCGCTTGCGGTGGTGCAGTGTGACGGCGATTTGCTGCAGCACCTCGATGAGTCATTCCGCAATGACAAACGCATCGTCACCCAAGCTGTCCGCAATTATTTTGTCGCACTTCAACACGCTTCCGAAGACTTGCGTGAGGATGAGGACGTGCTGCTGATGGCTGTCGTGTGTGCGTCTGTCGCGTCCCCTAAAATTACCGATGACGACAACATCTTGCCGCGTGCCATTGAGTGCGCACCACGTGCACTGCTCAGCAACAAACCCTTCGTCCTCACTCTTGTCCAGCGGCTGGGTGATGCACTCGAGCACGTCGATGCAGCGCTGCAGGCCGACAGGGAGGTCGTCATGGCGGCAGTTCAATGTGACGGCGACGCACTCCAATACGCCTGTGAGTCCCTCCGCAACGACAGGCAGGTGGTCATGGCCGCAGGTGATGGTCTCAGGCACGCAAGTGCCGCACTGCGCAACGACAAGGAGCTTGTCCTCCGTGCCATCAGGATGTCAGAGAATGACTGTTCCGCTGCTGCTTCGGAAGCACTGCGTGACGACAGGGAGGTCATGCTGCATGCCGTGCGTACGTGCGCCTTCGGCAAAGCCTTCAGGGACGCACCTGATACACTGCGCCACGACACGGAGTTCCAACGCGAGGCTGTTCTGTGGCAGGGTAGGGTGCTGGAGCATATACCCGAGGTGGTTCCGTGCTCAGATGTGTCGCTTCACCAAGACCGAGACCTTATCCTTGCAGCAGTCGAGACCTACCCTCCGGCAGTCAAACACGCGCATCCTTCTTTGCAGGAAGACAGGGAGGTGGTGCTCGCTGCGATGCACAGCAGAACAAAGTGGGGTCAGTCCCTGGCACTGCCCTCTCCTCGACTATTCTTCCCCTCACACCTGAATTAGGACGAGGAGGTGGTGCTGGCAGGTGTCCGGCGTGACCCAGAGGTGCTCAGAAAAGCAGACTTCCAGCTTCGCACCAACAGAGACTTCGTGCTGCAGTGTGTCAAGCTGCAGGGATGTGCCTTGGGGTGCGCCGACCCCTCTGTGTCCAGCGACAGGGAGGGGTGAACCTTTTGAACGGGCGCCTCCACGTGGCGAACCCCGGTAACGGTGAGGGTAGAGACCGGCGAAGATCCGTTCATTTTTCCGCTGCGTGCCCTATTTCAATACAGCGGGGGGCCCTTTTTCGCAGCTTTGAGCGTTATTGATGTTGTGGTGTTTGTGATTTCCCTTTTACCGTGGTGCACGCAACAGCTGGCGCTCGTCGGCTCGCAGGTTACGAGGCAATTGCTAGTCACACTGCTTGAGAGGCCTTCGGGCATTCGTTTGCTAGTAGCTTAGCTACACTTCTTCACTCCGTCTGAGGGGGCGGGTAGGGGGCTGCCATCAGCCCCCTGCCGTCCTGTGGTGTGTGCCCTTCTAGCTTCCATTTTTAAATCTAACACCGGTGTGTGTCCCGTGTGTCTTTTCCCTTCCCCACCCCCACACACGCATGCCGGACGGACGCTGGATAGCCTGCTCGACAGGCTAGCTCGGACCTGTGGCCGACGGGCCGGGGTCGGACCTCGTTCGGTTCAAACCCAACTAATGTGTCCAGCGACAGGGAGGTGCAGCTTGCTGCGGTGGCACAGAATCCGTGGGCCTTGCAGTACTGTGATGAGTCGATCCGCAGCAACAGAGATGTGGTCCTATCAGCCGTGCAGAAGGACGGTGATATGATCTATCAGGCTTCATCTAACCTGCGCAAGGATCGTGAGATCGTGCTTGCTGCTGCGGGGTGATGGGTCGTCAGGGGAGCGGACCTGGCGACTACGGCTGGCACCTCCACGTGGTGAACCCTGGGGGCCTTTGCGAACAGACCGTTGAGGTAAGCTACGCTGCACGCTTTGGCTTAAGGTAGCGCATTGCGTGTAGGCTGGATGTATCCCTCTGGAGACCCGGTGTTTCGCTTAGGCCGCTAAGACCAGTCAGGCTGCACGCGGCGCTCATGAAGCGCGCCGCGTGGCCAGAAGAAACTGTGGGCGGCAACCGTGTTACGTGTTTTTCACCGGGGCGCGTGGGACAAGTTTACCGCACACGCGCACGTGGGACAAGTTCAACGCACACGTGGATCCCCCGGCTTTGCCTTCCTTCGCCTTCCTACTTTTAGTTCTTTTTCACCACGATCTTTTGCCCGTCACCTGTTGTTCGACCAGTCGAGCCGCGACCAGGAACGCCTCTGGAATACCCTGTGGTGGTGAGTGTCCGTTCGTCCTGTTTAGACCAGCCGTTGTTCCCGTCTTCTCCTTTTTACGCCCACTGGGTTGGAGTTGATCAGTCAATCGTTCATCCGACCGCAGCATTATGCGACCGGCGCGGTGTTAATAAACGAGTGCATTAATCGTATTTTGTTGCACATTGCTTCCTTCCTTTCTACCTTTTAGCCTTTTCCCGCCATCCCACAGAGATAGGAGCACGCTCTCCCTTTTTATTGCTGTTCTTGCTGTTAGCTTTTAGCTGGGTCCGCCCCGGCGAAGACCGGCGTCTTCTGGCCGTCTAGGGGGTCTGGCAATTGCGCCGGGCTCCCTGGATCCTCTGGATGAGTCAGTCTATAAACAAAATCAATCCGTGCTTGCTGCTGCGAAGTCCTCGGATGGTGTACTCCACTCTGTCGACGTGACATTCCGCAAAGACGAGGAGGTGGTGCTCGCAGCCACACACACTGACGGGTATGCTTTTGAACACGCCGACCCTTCATTCCTCAGCAACCGAGACTTCATGCTTGCAGCCGTACGCAAGTGCGGGTGCGCTCTTCAGTACGCCAGTGCTTCACTGTGCCGTGACAAGGAGCTTCAACTGGCGGCCGTGTTGCAGGACGGGAGGGCGCTGCAGTTCGCTGACCCTTCACTGCGAAGCGACAGGTCGGTTGTGCTTCAAGCGGCTCGTGCACACGGCGGTGCTCTGCAGTTCGCCGATCCTGTGTTCTGTGGTGACGAGGAGGTGGTCCTCGCAGCCGTGACGAGTTGCGGCAGTGCGCTCCGCTTCGCCCACCACACACTGTGGAACAAGTGTGAGGTGGTGCTGGCGGCTGTGCACCAGGAGGGTTGTGCCCTTCAGTACGCCCCCACAGCGCTGTGCTGCGACAAGGAGGTGGTGCTGGCGGCTGTGCGTGCCGACCCAGACGCCTTCATCCACGCTTCTGCCCCGCTGCGCCGCGACAGCGACGTCGTTGCTGCCGCCTTCCCTGAGCTGCATCAGGACGAGAGACGGCGGAAGTGAAGAGGGTGAATTACTGCCATCCCACAGCTTTGTGGTGTTCGTCGTTGCTGCCGCCTTCCCTGTGCTGCATCATCAGAAGCGATGCCGCCTCTGCTGGGTGGGGTGCTGTGCTGCGGAAGGGAAGCGGGGTCACAGACGGCAGGGCAGTGCGATTTGCTATTCCTGGCGGGTAGGGGCAAGTGTCCATGGGGAGGCCCACAGTGCGAGGTATCAGGTGCCTGCAGGACAGCTGACTCGAAGCCCCTTCCCGACCTCCAGAATCAGCTGATGGGGTGTCCAGAGCAGAGTGTGTTTGATTCGACAACTGGATTGGGTGGGGGACTGGGGCGGCAAATACGGACGAAGCAACACATGACGCGCACGTGACGTTGCATTCCGTTGTTTGTGAACACAGTGCCTGCGAGTACTTTTGTGAAGATCGGACGGTCTTCTGTATTGGAATCATGGCACCCTGCGTCCCGGGCACCCCACCCCACCACCCCCGCATGTCTGAGATGCAGTGCCGCCCTCCACACCCGCCCGGCTGCATGGCAGACACACGACGCAAGCCGCATGCTTTTGTGGTGCCAACCTACATCCCACACCACAAAGGAGCCTGCGCATGCCGTGTGTTTGGCACCCCTTTGTCTGGCCCACCCCACCCACCCCCTCCCAGGACACCTGCCGCAGACTGCCCCTTCACACCCCACACACCAACCACCCGGCGCTGTGTCACCACTCCCGTTTCTTCTTCTGCTTTCCAGGGGGTCGTGGGGATGTGCATGCATTAACAAGCAATTGACCACACCGCACCCGCAGACAGACAGGCAAGACCCTATCACGTCAGGAGAAGGAATGGAGGTGTTCCTGAAGGACAGGCTGTGTGGGGAGCAGCATGCGGTGCACATCGGGGAGGGCGACACCCCGGTTCATCTCAAGGCAAACGCACTCGACGTGGTGCTCGGGTCCCCTCCCGACGCGCTTCCCGAGGACGTGGAGCTCTCGGTGGATGGGGTGGTGCTCGACGACAGCACCCCTCTGTCCGGTGCCGCACCTGTCTCCCACGGGTGCTCCATCGACGTCGCCCTCACAGGTGCTCGCTTCGTTGAGCTGTTGCAGCAGCAGATGTTTGACAACCCGGATGAGTGCGACATTGACATGAAGATCATACCTGCCTGGGCACGGGGTCTGCGTGATGTGGCGCTTGCGGTGGTGCGGTGTGACGGCAATTTGCTGCAGCACCTCGATGACTCATTCCGTAAAGACAAACATATCGTCATCGCAGCGCTGCGCAATACGGCTGTCGCATTTGAACACGCTTCCGAAGACTTGCGTGAGGACGAGGACGTCGTGCTGATGGCTGTCGTGGCCAACGCCTGGCCGGATTCTTCCGACATCACAGCGCAGGCACCACGTGCACTGCTCAGCAACAAACCTTTCGTCCTCACTCTTGTCCAGCGTCATCCTGGGATACTCAAGCATGTCGATGCAGCGCTGCAGGCCGATAGGGAGGTCGTCATGGCGGCCCAAAGAAACTGCGATGAACTCCAATACGCCTGTGAGTCCCTCCGCAACGACAGGCAGGTGGTCATGGCGGCAGGTGGTGGTCTCCAGCACGCAAGTGCTGCACTGCGCCACGACAAGGAGCTTGTTCTCCGTGCCATCAGGATATCAGAGAATGACTGTTCCGCTGCTGCTTCGGAAGCACTGCGTGACGACAAGGAGGTGATGCTGAATGCCCTGCGTGCGCCTTCGGGATGCGATTTCAGGAACGCATCTTCTGCACTGCGCCACGACACGGAGTTCCAACGCGAGGCTGTTCTGTGGCAGGGTGGGGTGCTGGAGCATATACCCAAGGTGGTTCCGTGCTCAGGTGTGCCGCTTCACCAAGATCGAGACCTCATCCTTGCAGCAGTCGAGACCCACCCCATGGAACTCAAACACGCACATCCTTCCCTGCAGGGCGACAGGGAGGTGGTGCTCGCTGCGATGCACAGCAGAGCAGAGTGGGGTCAGTCCGATGCACTGCACTGTGCACCCTCACACCTGAAGAAGGACGAGGAGGTGGTGCTGGCAGGTGTCCGGCGTGACCCAGAGGTGCTCGGAGAAGCAGACACCTCGCTTCGCACCAACAGAGACTTCGTGCTGCAGTGTGTCAAGCTGCAGGGATGCGCCTTGGAGTTCGCCGACCCCTCTGTTCGGAGCGACAGGGAGGGGTGAACCTTTTGAACGGGCGCCTCCACGTGGCGAACCCCGGTAACGGTGAGGGTAGAGACCGGCGAAGATCCGTTCATTTTTCCGCTGCGTGCCCTATTTCAATACAGCGGGGGGCCCTTTTTCGCAGCTTTGAGCGTTATTGATGTTGTGGTGTTTGTGATTTCCCTTTTACCGTGGTGCACGCAACAGCTGGCGCTCGTCGGCTCGCAGGTTACGAGGCAATTGCTAGTCACACTGCTTGAGAGGCCTTCGGGCATTCGTTTGCTAGTAGCTTAGCTACACTTCTTCACTCCGTCTGAGGGGGCGGGTAGGGGGCTGCCATCAGCCCCCTGCCGTCCTGTGGTGTGTGCCCTTCTAGCTTCCATTTTTAAATCTAACACCGGTGTGTGTCCCGTGTGTCTTTTCCCTTCCCCACCCCCACACACGCATGCCGGACGGACGCTGGATAGCCTGCTCGACAGGCTAGCTCGGACCTGTGGCCGACGGGCCGGGGTCGGACCTCGTTCGGTTCAAACCCAACTAATGTTCGGAGCGACAGGGAGGTGCAGCTTGCTGCGGTGGCACAGCACCCGCGTGCCTTGCGGTACTGTGATGAGTCGATCTGCAGCAACAGAGATGTGGTCCTCACAGCCGTGCGGAAGAATGGCGATGCTTTGGAAGGTGCTTCAGACAACCTGCGCAAGGATCGTGAGGTTGTGCTTGCTGCTGTGAAGGGGTGATGGGTCGTCAGGGGAGCGGACCTGGCGACTACGGCTGGCACCTCCACGTGGTGAACCCTGGGGGCCTTTGCGAACAGACCGTTGAGGTAAGCTACGCTGCACGCTTTGGCTTAAGGTAGCGCATTGCGTGTAGGCTGGATGTATCCCTCTGGAGACCCGGTGTTTCGCTTAGGCCGCTAAGACCAGTCAGGCTGCACGCGGCGCTCATGAAGCGCGCCGCGTGGCCAGAAGAAACTGTGGGCGGCAACCGTGTTACGTGTTTTTCACCGGGGCGCGTGGGACTAGTTTAACGCACATGCGCACGTGGGACAAGTTCACCGCACACGTGGATCCCCCGGCTTTGCCTTCCTTCGCCTTCCTACTTTTAGTTCTTTTTCACCACGATCTTTTGCCCGTCACCTGTTGTTCGACCAGTCGAGCCGCGACCAGGAACGCCTCTGGAATACCCTGTGGTGGTGAGTGTCCGTTCGTCCTGTTTAGACCAGCCGTTGTTCCCGTCTTCTCCTTTTTACGCCCACTGGGTTGGAGTTGATCAGTCAATCGTTCATCCGACCGCAGCATTATGCGACCGGCGCGGTGTTAACAAACGAGTGCATTAATCGTATTTTGTTGCACATTGCTTCCTTCCTTTCTACCTTTTAGCCTTTTCCCGCCAGCCCACAGAGATAGGAGCACGCTCTCCCTTTTTATTGCTGTTCTTGCTGTTAGCTTTTAGCTGGGTCCGCCCCGGCGAAGACCGGCGTCTTCTGGCCGTCTGGGGGGTCTGGCAATTGCGCCGGGCTCCCTGGATCCTCTGGATGAGTCAGTCTATAAACAAAATCAATCTGTGCTTGCTGCTGTGAAGGGGTGATGGGTCGTCAGGGGAGCGGACCTGGCGACTACGGCTGGCACCTCCACGTGGTGAACCCTGGGGGCCTTTGCGAACAGACCGTTGAGGTAAGCTACGCTGCACGCTTTGGCTTAAGGTAGCGCATTGCGTGTAGGCTGGATGTATCCCTCTGGAGACCCGGTGTTTCGCTTAGGCCGCTAAGACCAGTCAGGCTGCACGCGGCGCTCATGAAGCGCGCCGCGTGGCCAGAAGAAACTGTGGGCGGCAACCGTGTTACGTGTTTTTCACCGGGGCGCGTGGGACAAGTTTACCGCACACGCGCACGTGGGACAAGTTTAACGCACACGTGGATCCCCCGGCTTTGCCTTCTTTCGCCTTCCTACTTTTAGTTCTTTTCACCACGATCTTTTGCCCGTCACCTGTTGTTCGATCCGTCGAGCCGCGACCAGGAACGCCTCTGGAATACCCTGTGGTGGTGAGTGTCCGTTCGTCCTGTTTAGACCAGCCGTTGTTCCCGTCTTCTCCTTTTTACGCCCACTGGGTTGGAGTTGATCAGTCAATCGTTCATCCGACCGCAGCATTATGCGACCGGCGCGGTGTTAACAAACGAGTGCATTAATCGTATTTTGTTGCACATTGCTTCCTTCCTTTCTACCTTTTAGCCTTTTCCCGCCAGCCCACAGAGATAGGAGCACGCTCTCCCTTTTTATTGCTGTTCTTGCTGTTAGCTTTTAGCTGGGTCCGCCCCGGCGAAGACCGGCGTCTTCTGGCCGTCTGGGGGGTCTGGCAATTGCGCTGGGCTCCCTGGATCCTCTGGATGAGTCAGTCTCAAAACAAAATCAATATGTGCTTGCTGCTGTGAAGTCCTCGGCGCAGGCATTGGGAGATGCTCTCGTGACAATCCACATCGACGAGGAGGTGCTGCTCGCAGCCATACACACTCATGACGCGAATGCTCTTCGATACGCCGACCATTCCCTCCTCAGGAACCGGGACTTCATGCTTGCAGCCGTACGCAAGTGCGGGTGCGCTCTTCACTACGCCAGTGCTTCACTGTGCCGTGACAAGGAGCTTCAACTGGCGGCCGTGTTGCAGGACGGGAGGGCGCTGCAGTTCGCTGACCCTTCACTGCGAAGCGACAGGTCGGTTGTGCTTCAAGCGGCTCGTGCACACGGCGGTGCTCTGCAGTTCGCCGATCCTGTGTTCTGTGGTGACGAGGAGGTGGTCCTCGCAGCCGTGACGAGTTGCGGCAGTGCGCTGCGCTTCGCCGACCACACACTGTGGAACAAGCGTGAGGTGGTGCTGGCGGCTGTGCGCCAGGAGGGTTGTGCCCTGAAGTACGCCCCCACAGCGCTGTGCTGCGACAAGGAGGTGGTGCTGGTGGCTGTGCGTGCCGACCCAGACGCCTTCAGATACGCGTGTGCCCCGCTGCGCCGCGACAGCGACGTCCTTGCTGCCGCCTTCCCTGAGCTCCATCAGAACAAGAGACAGCGCTGCCTCTAACTTTCTGCTGGTCAGTGGCTGGCTTAACTACCCTACTAGGAGATCACAGCGCCTCATGCTGTTGAGGCAACCATCGCATGCATCGGTCGTACGCGCCTTACAGCACAATGAAAACAAGGCGGTCATTGCCGACATTTTGTTTGGCCGAGGATGGCGAGCTACCGGACCTGGGGCTGCCAGTGGTGGTCTCGATCGAGGAGGCCTTCACCATGCGGTTCCGGTTGCGGCGGTCGTGCCGAAACGAGGGCCCATGAGTGATTTGTGACAGAATTTTCCAGGGCAGTGCACTGCGTGAGGTTATGGGACTGGCACAGGGAACTGCTGGGTCCGAAATCCAAGGCAAGAATCCTTAGAAAAAAGCAGGTGTACATTTCCGGGATTTTGGCTATTTTTCAAGGAATACGGAGCAAGCCTGTAGGGCAGGCTGGTCAGGCCTGCCCGACCAAGGTTTCGGACTGAAATTAAATAGGTGGTCGGGCAGCTGCCCGACCTGCCTGACCAGGCACGAGATCACTGAACACCTTATCCGGACGCCGTATCGGATACACTGCTGCTGGTTCTGACACAGCTGTGGGCCTCAGGCCACACCGACCCCGCTCCCCACACCTGCTCCACTGCGAATGATTCCCGTTGCACAAACAGAGTAAAACAACGGGGGTCTTCACTCCGAGGTGGTTGTCAGTGTATGTTGGTGCATTTTCTGTTAAATGGCAGTGATCCAACACCATTGGTGGTGGATCACCCCACATTACCCCCATACAATCCCGATATCCACGTCAGTTTGAGCACCGTCGGTGCGTAGGGGGGAGTCGTGAGTCCTCCGCTTGGATCCCCTTGGATCACGACAGAGGGGATGGCAGCGCACGTGTGGACACGCACAGGTGCTCACTAACAAAGTTGGGTCTTCGCTACGGTGGCGAAAGCGGCGTATTTTTTTTGGTACATTTCCCCCTATTCGAAGGGGAAGATTGCCAGAAGAAGAAGCTTTGTTTAACCGCCATGTTTCACTGCCAGCGCGGAGGTCTTGTTCAGGGACTCGTTTTGTAGACATAGAAAGAATGCCAGGAGCCCCATGCTTGCCTTGTGTTACTGGGGTTTGAAATAAGCGTGGCATGGCATGGAGTGCCGGAGCTCGCCATCGAGTCTGCAGTGACGTGTGGTGGACATCGTAGACAGGAGTCGGAACGCCACGCAGCCCCACACATGCATGAGGCACACCCCTCCCCCTGTCTCCCCAAGAAGCTGACCCCCACCCACCCCAGCCCCTGCCCATCACTCCCCTCGCTTGTGTGTGTTGTGCACACCACCCCACCCCACGCCCCACAAGGAGAGGATGTGCTCTTGGGGTTGCAGTGGTTGCACCGCCCCGCCACTTCGCCACACACCGCACTGCCCACCAGACACACAGGAAGACGAAGGGAAGACCATATCATGTCAGGAGAAGGAATGGAGGTGTTCCTGAAGGACAGGCTGTGTGGGGAGCAGCATGCGGTGCACATCGGGGAGGGCGACACCCCGGTTCATCTCAAGGCAAACGCACTCGACGTGGTGCTCGGGTCCCCTCCCGACGCGCTTCCCGAGGACGTGGAGCTCTCCGTGGATGGGGTGGTGCTCGACGACAGCACCCCTCTGTCCGGTGCCGCACCTGTCTCACAGGGGTGCTCCATCGACGTCGCCCTCACGGGTGCTCGCTTCGTTGAGATGTTGCAGAAGCAGATGCTTGGCTGCCATATGCGTCAGGCAAACCTTGACATGAGCACCATACCTGCCTGGGCACTGCGCCTGCGTGATGTGGTGCTTGCGGTGGTGCAGTATGACGGCAAGGCGTTGCAGCACCTCGATGAATCACTCCGCAATGACAGAGACATCGTCACCGCAGCGCTGCGCAATACGGCTGACGCATTTCAACACGCTTCCGAAGACTTGCGTGGAGATGAGGACGTGGCACTGATGGCTGTCGTGATCGGCAGTGCCTGGGCGGATTCTCCCGACATCACAGCGCAGGCATCACCTGCACTGCTCAGCAACAAACCCTTCGTCCTCACTCTTGTCCAGCGCTGGGGTGATGCACTCGAGCATGTCGATGCAGCGCTGCAGGCCGACAGGGAGGTCGTCATGGCAGCTGTCCAAAACTCCGGCGATGCACTCGCCTACACCCGTGAGTCCCTCCGCAACGACAGGCAGGTGGTCATGGCCGCAGGTGGTCTCCAGTACGCAAGTGCTGCACTGCTCCACGACAAGGAGCTTGTCCTCCGTGCCATCAGGATGTCAGAGTGGGACATTGCTCCTTCGGAAGCACTGTGTGACGACAGGGAGGTGATGCTGAATGCCGTGCGTCTGCAGGGATACAGCTTCAATATTGCATCTTCTGCACTGCGCCACGACACGGAGTTCCAACGCGAGGCTGTTCTGTGGCACGGTGATGTGCTGGAGCAGATACCCAAGGTGGTTCCATGCTCAGGTGTGCCGCTTCACCAAGACCGAGACCTCCTCCTTGCAGCAGTCGAGACCTACCCTGCTGCACTCAAACACGCCGACCCTTCCCTGCAGGGCGACAGGGAGGTGGTGCTCGCTGCGATGCACAGCAGATTCATGTGGGGTCATTCGTCCGATCACCCAGCTGCACTTCGCTGTGCACCCTCACACCTGAAGAAGGACGAGGAGGTGGTGCTGGCAGGTGTCCGGCGTGACCCAGAGGTGCTCGGAGAAGCAGACACCTCGTTTCGCTTCGACAGAGACTTCGTGCTGCAGTGTGTCAAGCTGCAGGGACGTGCCTTGGAGTACGCCGCCCCCTCTGTGTCCAGCGACAGGGAGGTGCAGCTTGCTGCGGTGGCACAGGATCCAGTTGCCTTACGGTACTGTGATGAGTCGATCCGCAGCAACAGAGATGTGGTCCTCACAGCCATGCGGCAGGGTGGCGGTGGCGTATTGTGGTGTGCTTCAGACAACCTGCGCAAGGATCGTGAGGTCGTGCTTGCTGCTGTGAAGAATGCGGTGGAGGGCCTGGCACATGCTCACGTGACATTCCGCAAAGACGAGGAGGTGGTGCTCGCCGCCACCCACACTTACGGTGATGCTCTTCGATACGCCGACCATTCCCTCCGCAGCAACCGAGACTTCATGCTTGCAGCCGTACGCAAGTGCGGGTGCGCTCTTCACTTCGCCAGTGCTTCACTGTGCCGTGACAAGGAGCTTCAACTGGCGGCCGTGTTGCAGGACGGGAGGGCGCTGCAGTTCGCTGACCCTTCACTGCGAAGCGACAGGTCGGTTGTGCTTCAAGCGGCTCGGGCACACGGCGATGCTCTGGAGTTCGCTGATCCTGTGTTCTGTGGTGACGAGGAGGTGGTCCTCGCAGCCGTGACGTGTTGCGGCAGTGCGCTCCGCTTCGCCGACCACACACTGTGGAACAAGCGTGAGGTGGTGCTGGCGGCTGTGCGCCAGGAGGGTTGTGCCCTGCAGTACGCCCCCACAGCGCTGTGCTGCGACAAGGAGGTGGTGCTGGCGGCTGTGCGTGCCGACCCAGACGCCTTCAGATACGCGTGTGCCCCGCTGCGCCGCGACAGCGACGTCCTTGCTGCCGCCTTCCCTGAGCTGCATCAGAACAAGAGACGGCGGAAGTGAAGAGGGTGAATCACCGCTGAATCTTTAAATATAATCTTTAAAAAGGATCCTAAAGGATTGTCACATTCATGCCACTTCAGAGGACTCATCACAGCCTTGAGACACCAAGTGTGTACCCAGGCAGGAAACAGAAGTATTCCGGAACTGTTCTCCCACAGTTGCTAGAGGGTTTTTGGTAGAACGCGCCAATCACCCGCTCGGGCGAGAAGTGCGTTTTATTACAGCGGAGTATTGAATACTGGCATCACCAGTCTGACACGCGTGCGCAACCAGCCGTATTGCCCAAACAAGCTTGCTTGTCACATGGGAGAACAGCAAGCACTCCACCTTCAGACACACTGTACTGGTGGGGCAAGTGTGTGTGGGGAAGATTGGTGCTATGCGCGGGGGCACAGATAGTGAACCTCGCCTCTGTAAGACTGCCTGGCGTGAGTGGGCGGGCAGGGCCAGCATACCCTGTCGGGGTAACATCAGGTGCCCCTTCACACACCCCACCCCGCACACACCCGGCGCTACCACTGCAATGTGTCACCACTCCCGTTTCTTCTTCTGCTTTCCAGGGGGTCGTGGGGGATGTGCATGCATTAACAAGCAATTGACCACACCGCACCCGCACAGACAGGCAAGAGCAAACATGTCAGGTAAAGGAATGGAGGTGTTCCTGAAGGACAGGCTGTGTGGGGAGCAGCATGCGGTGCACATCGGGGAGGGCGACACCCCGGTTCATCTCAAGGCAAACGCACTCGACGTGGTGCTCGGGTCCCCTCCCGACGCGCTTCCCGAGGACGTGGAGCTCTCCGTGGATGGGGTGGTGCTCGACGACAGCACCCCTCTGTCCGGTGCCGCACCTGTCTCCCACGGGTGCTCAATCGACGTCGCCCTCACGGGTGCTCGCTTCGTTGAGGTGTTCGAGAACCATCTGCGCGACAACCCGGATAGGCCTGACATTGACATCCTCCTACCTGCCTGGGCATGGCGCCTGCGTGATGTGGCGCTTGCGGTGGTGCAGTGTGATGGCAATGCGTTGCAGCACCTCGATGACTACTTCCGCAATGACAAACATATCGTCACCGCAGCGGTCCGCAGTCACTATGATGCACTTCAACACGCTTCCGAAGAATTGCGCACGGATGAGGACATGGTGATGATGGCTATCGTGTACCATGTTGGCATGGTGGACATTCCGTCGAACGTACCACCTGCACTGCTCAGCAACAAACCCTTCGTCCTCACCCTTGTGCAGCGGCAGGGTGACGCACTCGAGCACGTCGATGCAGCGCTGCAGGCTGACAGAGAGGTCGTCATGGCGGCTGTCCAAAGCGACGGCCCTGCACTCGCCTACACCCGTGAGTCCCTCCACAATGACAGGCAGGTGGTCATGGCCGCAGGTAATCATCTTGGTCTCGACCAGGCAAGTGCCGCACTGCGCAACGACAAGGAGATTGTCCTCCGTGCCATCAGGATATCAGAGGCTTCCGCTGCTGCTGCTTCAGACGCACTGCGTGACGATAGGGAGGTCATGCTGAATGCCGTGCGTATGTGGGGGTACGCCTTTGACAACGCATCTTCTGCACTGCGCCACGACACGGAGTTCCAACGCGAGGCTGTTCTGTGGAACGGTGTGGTGTTGGAACTTGCCCTGAAGCCGTCCTCGAATGTGCTGGAGTGTGTTCCCAAGGCGGAGGAGCCGTGCTCAAGTGTCCCGCTTCACCAAGACCGAGACCTTATCCTTGCAGCAGTCGAGACCCATCCCATGGCACTCCGATGCGCACACCCTTCCCTGCAGGGCGACAGGGAGGTGGTGCTCGCTGCGATGCACAGCAGAGCAGAGTGGGGTCAGTCCGATGCACTGCACTGTGCACCCTCACACCTGAAGAAGGACAAGGAGGTGGTGCTGGCAGGTGTCCGGCGTCACCCATATGTGCTCGGAGAAGCAGACCCCTCGCTTTACACCAACAGAGACTTCGTGCTGCAGTGTCTCAAGCTGCAAGGGCGTGCCTTGCAGTACGCCGACCCCTCTTTGTACAGCGACAGGGAGGTGCAGCTTGCTGCGGTGGCACAGGACCCGTGCACCTTGGACTTCTGTGATGAGTCGATCCGCAGCAACAGAGATGTGGTCCTCACAGCCGTGCGGAAGAATGGTGATGTTTTGCAGTATGCTTCAGAGAACCTGCTGAAGGATCGTGAGGTTGTGCTTGCTGCTGTGAAGTCCTCGCAGTCCGGCGCGCTCGAATATGCTGATATATCATTCCACAAAGACGAGGAAGTGGTGCTCGCAGCCACACACACCGACGGTGATGCTCTTCGCTACGCCGACCCTTCCCACCTCAGCAACCGAGACTTCATGCTTGCAGCCGTACGCAACTGCGGGCGCGCTCTTCGCTACGCCAGTGCTTCGCTGTGCCGTGACAAGGAGCTTCAACTGGCGGCCGTGTTGCAGGACGGGAGGGCGCTGCGGTACGCTGACCCTTCACTGCGAAGCGACAGGTCGGTTGTGCTTCAAGCGGCTCGTGCACACGGCGATGCTCTGCAGTTCGCCGATCCTGTGTTCTGTGGTGACGAGGAGGTGGTCCTCGCAGCCGTGACGAGTTGCGGCAGTGCGCTGCGCTTCGCCGACCACACACTGTGGAACAAGCGTGAGGTGGTGCTGGCGGCTGTGCACCAGGAGGGTTGTGCCCTGAGGTACGCCCCCACAGCGCTGTGCTGCGACAAGGAGGTGGTGCTGGCGGCTGTGCGTGCCGACCCAGACGCCTTCATCCACGCTTCTGCCCCGCTGCGCCGCGACAGCGACGTCGTTGCTGCCGCCTTCCCTGAGCTGCATCACAACAACAGACTGGGGAAGTGAGGAGGGTGAATCACTGCCAGCCCACTGTACCGCACAAAGAACAGATGTTATACTGTGGCCTCCAGACCCCCCTGTGGGCCTCCTTGCATTCTCTGGACCACCTCTCAGGGTGCATCACCCTCTCCAGGGTCAAGCTGCATATTCCCACCATCTCTCGTGTTTCTGTGCGGGGTCTACGAACAAGGAGCTGGCGGTACGTCATGTTTGTTTGTTTGTGCAACCCGGGTGTTAATCTGCAGAAGGAAGGTGAATTTTCTGATGAGGCAGAGAAGCAAATGATGCAGACTACACGCCCACATTGCTGCCACAGCTCCTTTGTAGGCTTACCACACTTCCGCCCGAGCGGGTGATTGGCGCGTTCTACCAAAACGATGAGCTCATCTGCGGAACACGTCCGGGGGCACAATGGATTCGAATCTGAGTATATTTACCGGGGGTTTGGCCGTTTTTGATCAGACTATGGGGCATGTATGTAAGTGACGTTGCATCCCGTTGTTTAGGCACACAGTGCCTGCGAGTGCATTTGTGCAGGAGGTCGAAGTTACTCATCATCGGACGGTGCCGCGTGTCTTCTGAGTTGGAATCATGGCACCCTGCGTCCCGGGCACCCCACCCCACCACCCCCGCATGTCTGAGATGCAGTGCCGCCCTCCACACCCACCCGGCTGCATGGCAGACACACGACGCAAGCCGCATGCTTTTGTGGCGCCAACCTACATCCCACACCACAAAGGAGCCTGTGCATGCCGTGTGTTTGGCACCCCTTTGTCTGGCCCACCCCACCCACCCCCTCCCAGGACACACATGGAGGGGAACTGGGTCAGTGATGCAACCGAATTAGAGATCGAGGCATTTGCCTCCAACATCGTGTGGATACATGCCACGGGGCCGCCACACCCACAGGCCTCGCGGCACCTCGACGCTGCCGCACAGGCCCTCCTGGCGACCGGGACACCTGGGCAGCCTGACCGGCGCCAGGCTCTGCTGCAGCACCGCACGCACCTCGAACCCCTGCTGGTGAGCTGCGATGCATACCTGCTGCTGGGGGAGACGATGGTCCCCGGTGTCCGGCTGGAACAGGACTGCGACCCGATGACACGCTTCGATGCGCTCCTCGCCGCCCTCCGGCAAATGGGTGGGTTTGCAGCACAGGCGGCCACCGCGCTCTGCCCGGACTCGCTGTGCGCCGCAGCGGACGGCTTCTGCATCGACTCACACCTCCTCCTCTCCTTCGCCCTGCTGAGGCTGCACGTCTGCCGCACGGTGTCCGCCGCAGATTTCCTCACCCCCGCCGGGCAGCAGCAGCAGCAGCAGCAGGACCAGCAAGGCACCCCAGGCCCCATCGACGCCATCCACTCAGCAGCTGTCGCATGGCTGTCGCACTGCTCAGGCATGCCCCCCTGCGACGCCATCCTCTTCGACGGCGCTGCCGCGTCACGCCTCCTCGCGCGGCACGACCCTGCCCTCGCGCCGGAGCTGCCCGCGCCACAGGAAGCTGCTCCAGGTCCCACAGGGCACGGGCATGGCTTCCACGCGTCGTGCGCCGTGTGGTGCGGCGTGCTGGACGTCCTGCACAGGCTGCGTGTCTGCCCCCACGTCAGCTCCGCCGCAGGCCCCCTCCTCATGCACGGGGACGGCGCCGCGCCCGACCTCTGCGTCGCGACGCTGCGGCTGCACCTCCTGGCTGCCTACCACGCGCTGCTCACACGCCTCGCCCTCCACCGCCCTACGCCACCCTCAGTGCAGGCGTGGGTGGGGGGGGACACGCCGCGCCCGCTGACAGCCGCACCTGCGCCTGCGGGGGGCGCAGGTGCAGCGCTGTCAGGCCTGTCGCATGCGAGGCACGCCGCATTCAGCGGTGCGCTGCGCGAGGCTGCTGCCCCGCTGCGTTTTGCCGTCAGCAGGGCGTGTGCCTCCGCCTCCCTCGGGATGATGCTGCCGCCCGACCTCACCGCGCCCCCTGTCGTGGCGGCCGTCCTCCCAGGCTCCCCCGCCGCAGATGCAGGCCTGTGCCGCGGCATGCGCATCCTGCGCATCGACACCACCCGCGTCACCACCTGCCTGCAGGTGGCAGAATGCCTCCGCGACCTGACGCAGTTCACCATCGCCGCTGTGGCTGGCACCTCCGACCCCAGGCCCCGCGTGCCTGCCTGGGGCGCGGCAGAACAGGAGCAGGAACAGGAACAGGGCATCTCGATGCCGGAGGCGGCGGGTGTGGTGGCTGAAGCCATCCCCGCCTGCCCCCCTGCAGAGCAGCAGCAGGGTGCTGACGTCTGGGCTGGCTTCGGGGGTGCGTGGGGCGGCCCCCCTCAGGAGCAGCAGGCCTCGCCAGCCGGGAGCGACCCGCTGCTGGTTGTGGAGGACGGTTTCATCTACCCCGACGGGGCGGTGGTCCCGCCGTCGCCGCTGCTGCCCGCGCCCCTGCCGCAGCCGCAGGTGGAGGTGGGGGCGGAGGTGGAGGTGGCATCACTGCCGCCCCCCTCCCCGGCGCTGCTGCGTGCGGAGGCAGCGGGTTCCGCCGCCGGCACCCGCGACAGCAGCGGCAGCGGCAGCCCCTGCGGCCCGCGCGACTCGCTCCTCTCGCAGCAGGGCTCGCTGCTGGCGTCGATGCTGGAGACGTTCGACTCCCCCGAGCTCGGCGCCTCCTCGAAAAGCGTCGTGCTGTGCACCACACCGTCGCCCTGCGGCGGGGCGGAAGGTGGAGGTGAAGGAGGTGCCGCAGATGGCAGCCCCCCCGCAACACCACAGGGGTCTGCCGTGGGGTGCCGCACCGGGGGCGACCACAGCAGGTTCAGCCTCGACATCGGGGTCTCGCTGCTGGAGAGCTGCGATGCCAGCAGCGGCGCCGGCTGCAGCCGCCCCGCTGCTGGCCCCCCTGCCGCCGCAGACACCGACACCGACACCGACACCGCCAACACCACGCCAGGGCAGCGCAGGTGCCGCCTCCGGAGGCGTCTCATCGAGGCGCAGTCGTCTGCTGCGGCATGCGGGGGTGCTGGCAGCCCGCAGCGGCACGCCGGTGGGGAAGGGGAGCAGGCAGGCGTCAGCCCCATCGCAGCGCTGTCGCCGGAGGCGAGCGACTGGGGTACGGCGGAGGCGGCGGAGATGGTGCAGCAGCTGGGCGCGCCCCCGCCGGTGCCACCGCCGCAGTGGGATGGCGGCGGGGGTGCAGAGGGGGGCGTGGCGCCGCCGGAACCTGGGCTGACGACATCGCCTGTGCTGCACCCCATGCTGCCGGGCAGCGTGTCGGGTGCAGGCCGGCTGGGGCGTGCGTCGGGGCGGCTGCGGGCCCTGCAGAGGTGCGAGGTGCCGGAGCAGCAGCACAGCCTGCTGCGCCGCCTGCCTGCTGCCCCGAAGGAGGTGCAGCGTCCGTCCTCGCGGCGGTCCGTGACGCGTGCCAGCTGCACCTCGCTGCTGGAGGCTGTCAGGCACAGCAGGGCGGCAGGCGGCACCGCCTGCCTGGGTGCGGCGGACGTGTCTGTGCCCCGCCCGCATGGGCAAGCGCTGGACCCGCTGGCATCGTCCCCCGCGCTCCCCCCCGCGGAAGGCGGGGGTCCCGGCGTTGTTCCAGCCGGTCTCGGTTGCCCAGCAGCGATCAGTGGGGGCGGCGGCGGGAAACCTGCATCAGCCACGAACAGACAGAGCGTAACCCTCGCCCTCCAGCACACCTGTTTGCCCGGGAAGCTGAACGAGCCTGCGCTGCGCGAGGCGCTGCGCGCTGTGGAGCGGGGTGTGGAGCAGTCGGCGGGGGCGAGGTTTGTGATTCTGCTGAAAGGGGCGCAGCAGCCCGCATTCAAGGTATGTGCTGCCGTGGCCTTTCATCATTGGAGGGGGGTGGTGAGGGGGTGGGGTGGGTGGGGCCCCGCGCCCCCCTTCCAGATCTGTTGCATGCAGCGCTGCCTAAGCCTTGCGGCACGCCCTGCGGCAGTCGCACCGCCCTGCTGTCGCTATGCACCGCCGCTGTCCTCTTCGGAGCAGTGTCACCCGTCATAGCATGAGCTTCCTCGCGCAGCCCGCTACCTTTCCCTTCACTCCCTACCGGGGCGCCAGTCGCAGCTCTCTACTATTTACACTCCACACCCTACTCGTCACTTGTGCCACTCTTGACCCTATTGGCCAGACATTCGAGCGGCAGGACTGCATTGAGGGCACTTCGGCTCTAGAGGTAGCTTTTGTTGATACCAACCGAACCACGTTGGCCCCAAGGCCTAATAATCTCCACCTGTCTCCCCACCTCCACACAGGCGCTGTATGCTTACCTAGCGGACCACACCCAGCCGCCCCAGAAGCTGCATGGGTTGGGGCCCAAGGTGCTGTCGCCCGACAACGTCGAGGTATGTGAAGGACACCCGGTGGATGGTGCAGTGCAAGCAGATGGGTCACTATCACAACTCTATAAGGTTTCGGCAAAATCTCAGTAGTGTCTTTCACCCTGCAGATAGGAGGGAAATGCGTCAACCTGCACTGATTTTTTCCCCCCCCCGGCACCGCAGCAGCAGGCCCTCCTGTGTAGCGGGGGGGCGTTCCTTATCTCCCCTGCAAACCCGCGCCTTGGCGGGGTAGCCCGGAACTCAGACCCCCGCCAAGGCTCGGGTTTGCAGCAAGGCGGGGGGGAGGGGGGGGGGGGGTCTCAGACCCCCCCTCCCCTCAGACTGGCCGTCAGGGAGGGTGGGGGGTCCACCGTGTGCACATCGTCACATGGGTGCTGGGAAGTCCTCTCAGGCATGTTGTGTTTTTGCACCTCACACTACCACACCACCCCCAACCGCACCACAGTGTTTGCGTTATGAGAGCAGCACCAAGGCGTTTGTCTCGCTACCCCGCTCTTTCGGCATGATGAACCTGCGAGTCGACGCTGTCGTGCGCCGGAGCCATGCCGAGGTGTCTGCGCCGTAGCAATGGCACCGGTGTTCTGTTTCCTTAGAGGCCTTCGCCCTCTGTGCTACACTGTGCGTCAAACTGTGTCACTTTGCAGCCAGAGCGTTGTGAGTAACCCAAGAACAAACCTCCCAGGGGGCCTTCACTCCAAAGTGTGCAGAAAAAGCGAGCTGCCTCACAATACAGGCTGCAACCCTGGCACACTTTGGCACAGGGCGAAGACATCGCACCGTATTCTGCGTGAGAGAGCCCTTCCTCCCTTTGCCATTCCTCTATCTCTTATGCCCAAGCCTGGCCCTTTCTTTCGTATCCTGCCATAGGGGGAGGGGGGCTCTCGCTACCAAGTCACAGCACTTCACAGCTCGTCGTTTGCTATGTTGGATTAGCGGATCCGCATCGTACAGAACATCTACGAAAGACGACGCACGAGAACTGATACGCTACAGCTCGTCAGTCAGTGGGGGGAGCGGGGCTGTCGCCCACCTTTTCCCACTCAGTCACACCTGGTAGCGAGGGTCCCCCCACCACCTGTTTTTTTTGCCCCATTCGGTTTCCGTCGCTTTTATTTTTGCACATAACACACCTGTGTGGTACGGGAAATGCTACGAGGAACGCGATGGACTCGGGACTGCTGCTGGCCTCTCTTGCTATGGTTTACTTATGTTTCGTGCTCCACCTGCTCCACCTCATTCTGCACTTCAGATGATCCACTTCACGTGGGTTACGGGGTTTGGGACAACGATGATATGTTGTGTCCGACGACAAGGTAAGGTAAGCTCATCGAGGTACACCAAACCGGAGTTGTCAAATCAAAAAAGACACACCGCCCGAGAGGCAATTGGTGTGACACAACAGCGATGACACAACCACTCTGCCCGAGGGGGCGCGTTTTTAGCGACCGAGACCTCCTCTCCTGACTGAGGGACACACGATCTGACCGTCCGAGAGACGCAGCATTCTACCCTGCCCGAGGGGCACCCACTCTCCTGACCGAGAGACACGCAGTCTTGCCCGAGGGGCACCTGGTTTCCTGACCGAGACAATATTCTGCCCGAGGGGCACTCACTCTCCCGACCGAGAGACACGCAGTTTTGCCCGAGGGGCACCTGTTCTCCTGACCGAGACAATATTCTGCCCGAGGGGCACCCACTCTCTCGACCGAGAGACGCAGCATCTCGCCCGAGGGGCACCTGTTCTCCTGACCGAGACAAAAATTTTGCCCGAGGGGCACCCACTCTCCCGACCGAGAGACACGCAGTCTTGCCCGAGGGGCACCTGTTCTCCTGACCGAGACAATATTCTGCCCGAGGGGCATCCACTCTCCCGACCGAGAGACGCAGCATCTCGCCCGAGGGGCACCTGTTCTCCTGACCGAGACAATATTCTGCCCGAGGGGCACTCACTCTCCCGACCGAGAGACACGCAGTTTTGCCCGAGGGGCACCCGTTATCCTGACCGAGACAAAACTATGCCCGAGGGGCACCCACTCTCCCGACCGAGAGACGCAGCATCTCGCCCGAGGGGCACCTGTTCTCCTGACCGAGACAAAAATTTTGCCCGAGGGGCACCCACTCTCCCGACCGAGAGACACGCAGTCTTGCCCGAGGGGCACCTGTTCTCCTGACCGAGACAATATTCTGCCCGAGGGGCATCCACTCTCCCGACCGAGAGACGCAGCATCTCGCCCGAGGGGCACCTGTTCTCCTGACCGAGACAATATTCTGCCCGAGGGGCACTCACTCTCCCGACCGAGAGACACGCAGTTTTGCCCGAGGGGCACCCGTTATCCTGACCGAGACAAAACTATGCCCGAGGGGCACCCACTCTCCCGACCGAGAGACGCAGCATCTCGCCCGAGGGGCACCTGTTCTCCTGACCGAGACAAAAATTTTGCCCGAGGGGCACCCGCTCTCCCGACCGAGAGATACACAATCTTGCCCGAGGGGCACCAAATCCCGACCGAGAAGACGACCCTCACACCATGCTCGTGTCAGGTCTCAAGAGGGCCGAAGCCGCGGTTGAGGACAACAACACCCCCACGCACTGGTTCTAATAAATGACGGCGAGGTGCACGGGGGGATCAGCACGAAGGAGGGGCGCAAAAAGATGGGGATGATGACGCCGTGGTGTTCAAGGTGGTCCTCCGCCGCTTATGAACGTGACAGCGGGACAGCGCTGCGCCCGTGGCCGCAGCGGATTGAGGACATTCCCATCAGCCATCGAGACTATCACCGCGCCTCGCCGAAAACCTGCTTCACGCTTGATCGCGCTCAAGGTTTCCAAACGCATACTTCAGCTGGAGGTTCCGTCACAGAGGCGCTGACAAAGGCGGGACCAAGAGCAACAGTCGGGTGCTGATAAATGGGTCGATACTGATGCAGCAAAGTGACGTCAGTGATATCCAACTCCTACTTTCCTGACCGAGACACGATCTTGCCGAGGAGCATCGGACCGAGACACCCACTTCTGCCTGAGGGGCACCTAGCCGAGACGCATTTTTCCTGCCCGAGGGGCATCTCGCCGAGACATTACCTGCCTGAGGGGCACCTGGCCACGACATACCTACAGCTTACGCTTGCGGGGCACCCTGCCTGAGGAGCACCTGGCCAAGACATACATTTCCGCCTACGAGGCACCCTGCCCGAGGGGCACCTGGTCAAGACACACACTTCCGCCTACGGGGCACCCTGCCCGAGGGGCACCTGGCCAAGACAGACACCTCTGCCTACGAGGCACCCTGCCCGAGGGGCACCTGGCCAAGACATACACTTCCGCCTACGAGGCACCCTGCCCGAGGGGCACCTGGCCAAGACATACACTTCCGCCTACGAGGCACCCTGCCCGAGGGGCACCTGGCCAAGACAGACACTTCCGCCTACGAGGCACCCTGCCCGAGGGGCACCTGGCCAAGACATACACTTCCGCCTACGAGGCACCCTGCCCGAGGGGCACCTGGTCAAGACATACATTTCCGCCTACGGGGCACCCTGCCTGAGGGGCATCTGCCCGCGACATACATTTCCGCCTACGGGGCACCCTGCCTGAGGGGCACCTGGCCAAGACGCACATTCATGCCCGAGGGACACCGGGCCGAGACATTACATTCCCTGCCTGAGGGACACCTGGCCGAGACACATTCCTGCCGAGGGGCACTCACTCCCGACCGCGAGACGCAGGATTTTGCCTGAGGGGCACCTCCTCTCCTGACCGAGACACAACCCCGCCCAGCACAGTGCCGAGGGGCATTTACGCTTTCGACTGGAATACCGAGCCTGACCCGGGGAGACACAATCGTGCCACAATCGTGAGGGGCATACTCTCTTGATTGAGAAATACACCTTTTTTGCCCGAGCGACGGCACCTGAAGGCGGAAGGGTGGCCTGTCACACACAGCCTGCCAGATCCAGCTCGAGCACGGTGACGCGACGTGAGCTTTCCGAGGGCGACAGTTTTCGTGTACCAATGCAACGCCCCCGGACACGCCCCCGAGAAGCCGGCACGTCTGTCGTGCCCAGCTTATCTGCGCGAATGCCGACTACGCGCACCCCGGCGTCAAGCGGATGCCCGCACACGCCCCAAGCGGGGCATACTCCGTCGAAGCATAGTCTCCCTGCCGGGGGACACACATTCAAGCCTGCATTATTTACAGGGGTCAGGGGGAGTTCCGGGCGTCTGTGGCCCGGTGTTGAGACGTACGACCTCACAGTTCCATGCAGGGAAGGGGAGCTGCTGACTGGACACCTGCGAGGTGCCGTGGGACATACACAGAGATCAGGTATCCAACACAGCCGAGACGCTCTCCCAAGCTGCACTGCTCGGGGAGCAAAAGAAGCAGCGACTGAGAGACGCGTCCGCATCGCCTGTGTCAGCGGTGCCGCCGCTGAGGGGGTCCACCGAAACCGCAGCCATGGCAGCGGGCCGAGATCATTCCACAAGGTTGGGGGGCAGTCGGCCAGTCTTCCCGAGTACCCAGCAGCCTACTCGACAAGCCCGAACAGCGACTGCAGCGTGCGACAAGCTCCGGTCCGCGGGGACTCACCTCTCTCATTAAGAAGGCGACTCCGAGAATCCTTCTGGCATGCCCACACCTCCAGGGCCTCGAATTTCCTCACGCACCGGGAAATACGCCCTCCACACTGAGTCCGGGCGTTACCACTGAATCGACGCCACGTGGGGCCACAGGGCCTCCGTTTGATGCGCTGTCTACGAGGCGGGCGATGGGGCAGGTACAGTGGGGATCAGCCCAGTGGGAAGGGGGCCGCAGGAACGTGTTGTCCACCGCTCGAGCGGAGTTCAGGAGACGACAGTGCGCGCGATCGCCCTCTTTCACCCAGAAGGGCCGGCACCTCTCACACCTACCCCTGGGCACTCCATGCAGCGTCTCCAGTGCGCCATGAAGAGGCGCGTTGGGCTTCACCCCGCAACTCGCTCGCAGCCAGCGAAGACCGGAGAGGACACAGAGAGCCACAGAGCGATCGAGATCACGCCGGAAATCACCGGGTGTTGGCCGGGCTCCCGAAGGGCGAGAGTTTAAGACGGCCGGACAGTAGACTGCTGCGGAGGAGCTGGGAGGCGAGTTTCAGACTGTGATTTCTCGATCCGCCGAGCCCTGTCCCCAGGCGAGAGCTGCCGGGTCATGGTGGCTGAATATGCACGAGCGTCGCGGTGGTGGTGCTGGGAGCGCACCAGAGGACTGTCACGCTGAGGGGCTGGGCATGGCCACTGACTACCTGGATACGGCCGTCTCAGTGCATCGCCCGGGGTGCAAAACGACATCGAGGATGTCAGGAAGAAGGGTCATGTGGGCACACACCAATATGTCGGAGACGTGAAGAAGCCTCGAGGGGAAGGGTTCCCCAGGGGATGGAGGATCCCGAAGAGGTACAGGGTGAGGATTCAAATACCCGGAGTGGGAAACGCACCAGACGTCGGGGGTCAGCCAAGAGCGGGTGGTTGCAGCACAGGCGGGGCTGTGTGCAACCTTTGCCCCCTTAGTTTCGCCGGGTTGAGACGCATCAACTCTCTCGCCGGGTGCGGCAACTGGAGAGACAGGCATGTTGTCGATAGGGCACACCAAGAATCACGAGGCTGACCACACGACGGCGGCACACGGCCGAGGCAGGCGGATCCCCTCAGCGAGTGAGGTTCGATCGTTTTCCGTACAAGGTGCTCGTGACAACGTAGAAAGCGGTACATTACCATCGGAGGGATGCATACGATGGGCGACGGAGCCTGATCACTTCAATAGTAGACCGTTCGCGCGGCGTCCCTAAGTCCTTGGGTCCTAAGGGTCCTGGGTGGAAGCGTCCAATGCAACACTCACAGCATAGAGGCCAAGTGTTTCTCGTAGTATTTTGCACATAACACACCTGTGTGGTACGGGAAATGCTACGAGGAACGCGATGGACTCGGGACTGCTGCTGGCCTCTCTTGCTATGGTTTACTTATGTTTCGTGCTCCACCTGCTCCACCTCATTCTGCACTTCAGATGATCCACTTCACGTGGGTTACGGGGTTTGGGACAACGATGATATGTTGTGTCCGACGACAAGGTAAGGTAAGCTCATCGAGGTACACCAAACCGGAGTTGTCAAATCAAAAAAAATATGGGGGGGGGGGGTTTCAAAGTGCAAGAGGTGGAGCCCGTTCAACAGGTGGAAGCGTCCAATGCAACACTCACAGCATAGAGGCCAAGTGTTTCTCGTAGTATTTTGTGTTGCATCTCCTTTGAACTTTGAAGCAAGGCTTGGAAGGGGGGGCAGGCCGTATGATGAAGGTGCCGTTGTTGCCTCCCGCGGTGCCCCGTCGGCCGCATCTTAGCGGGCAGTGCGGCGCGCAGTGCCGTAGGGGCCGTAGTGGTGCACCCTTCGATCCTGAGACGGCATCGTTTACAGTCGTGGACTACGGTGGTATCTGATCATCCCGTCCCTTCGGGGGGGGGGGGTAGAGGGGGCTCCGCTCAGAAGTGCAGAATAGTGAGACAAAGCGAGCCCGCCTCACACAGCACTTGCCGTGAAATGCACAGGGGTTGCCACACACAGTGTGGCACAGAGCGAGGGGCGCCCCTTGTTGGGGCTGGCTCAAAAGATGCCAATCCGCCTGATCGTGGCAAACAGGAACAAGAGGGATAGATGCCGATGGGTGCCGAACAGAAGTGTCACGCGAGGGGGTCGGCAGTGCCACTTTCCGCTCACAGACAAGGGGGGGGGCAGTGTGCGTGAGAAAAATATGCGATATGTTGATGACATTTTTTGTCGGAAAAAAACCGGCTTTTCGTCAACCAAGTTTCTGAACGACCTTCTGTGTGTGTGTGTGGGGGGGGGGGGGGAGGGGGGCGGGTGGGCGGGTTTTGAGAGAACGCACAGGCAAGTCTTTTTCTGCCGGATATTTTTTTTGGCAGGATGTCGCACGTGCCAGTGTGGTTGCTCGGAGACAGTTCTGGTGTTTCCAGTAGGAGGAGGTTGGTCGTGGGGTATATGTGTGCTGTGTGTGCAACACCTCGAACGCATCAAGAAGGGCAAAATCGGCAGGAATTATGCCACATCTCCTGTGTATTCACCATTTGCCTCGCTTTTTTTCTTGCTCTCTGTAGATTCTGGAACGAAGTTTGGTAAATTTATAGAACCCCCTCATCAGGCACATCTAGAGGGGCCTGTGCCGCAGCCCATCGCCCAGTGTGTGCCCGTGTCCAGTCGTACGATTTCCTTCGTTACTTCGCTGCGCTTCCTCGCTCGTGTTGAACGAGCTGGGTGTGGTGCTCATCTACGAGAAAAGAGGAACCGGGTCATATTCGTCAATCGTGAAAAGTGTCACTTCAACTCTGCCGCTCTTTCTCTACTATTTGATACTTCGTTTGATGCGTTGACGCTTCCACACACACTTACAAACCCACTTGCCTGATGAAGGGGGTGGTGTGTAGAGCACGTTTGGCAGAGCTGAATGACACCTTCCGCGCGAAGGTCGTGTGCGTAATAACACCCTCACCCGCCTGTTGTGCGGCCTGATGTCCTGCCAGGATTTGCACGGGGCACATTTTCCTCCGTTGTGTGAGCACACCTCTCAAAAACAAAAAGGAGCCGTAGCGTAGCTGGTGCCCCTGAATAACCCCCTTTTTCACTCCGCACAAAGTGCGCAATCTCTCGGGGTCGTCAGGGGCACCAGTCGCGCAATGTGGGTGTTTTGTGCAACCGGAAAAAGTAAAGAAAGTTGCACAACAAGGCAGGGGGGTGGGGTGCTTCACGCTTCGCGGCAGTATTCGACAATCTCCAACGCTAATCACCTATAGCTGTGCTTCCTCCTCCCTCCTTCGAGACGTCGGGGCGGCACCCAAACCCACCCCCCCCCCCCCTCCGCCCCCACCCAGCGTGAAGGAAGGGGTGGGGGGGTGGGGTGTCGGGTGAGCTCTGCGACACTTTCCCGCCACCCCGCACTTCTTGAAAAAAAATGGGGTTGCAAAACCTCTTTGCACAGCCCCCCACCCCCCACCCCCCCCTCTCAGCTCTGCAACTGGCTGCGGGCTTTGCATTCAACGATGTGTTTATCGGGATGGTTGCATGGCTGTTGGGTTGCAGCGTTGCTCCAAGGTGTGTGCTTGTGGCTGCACTACCCATGCCGGTGCGATGACTACGTCACAGTGACTCTTGAGGAGGAAGCGTGTGCAGTGGCCGCGGGTTGAATCTGCGTGGTGGGGTCTGGCCCACTTGACGTCCCACTCTACGATACAGCAGAATCATCCGCTCGCGGGTTACAGTGCGGACCAATTGTGCGTGTGTGCACCCTTCGTGTCTTTCTCCGTTTTCAATGATTTCATTACTTTCAATGGTCTGCGCGGGGTTCTTCCTTTACCAAACAACATAAGGCTTTCCAGGTGTCAACAAGCTAGGTTGGTGGCAGCGCTTTGCGGGGGGAAGGGAGGGGGAGGGGGGGCGGGGCAAGGCTGTGTTGGGTCAAAAAGCCAAAATACTTCCTTTCCGCCCCACGTCCCCCCCCCCCCCCTCTCCCTCTCCCTCTCACTCTAGCCCTCCCCCCCCCCCCTTCTGTGCGAGCTTGCCCTCTAGCTCCACCCCACACCCGACCTATTGCCCCTCCCCCCCCCCTCCCGTTTCCGAACACTCCGGAACGACATGGGTTCAACTTTCTACTCTCACGGTTCAGTATTTAGTTACGTCTATAATAGTTTTGGTTCACGGATGTGCCCGATTCCAAGGGCATACCGGCAGAGCCGCAGTGAGGGTGCGGAGCATGGTGACCTGGTGGGCGTGGCGCGCCCTGCATTTGATCTTGTTCGTGGGTGCTGCAGCACGAGCTTTGGGGGCTGGGTGTGGGGGGTGTATGGTTGCATCACAGTCTGCTCTGTGTGTGCTGGCCACACAATCCATTCACACCCAGGGGGGGCCCTCGCTACCAGTCACAGCCAGTCAGTTCGTCAGTCAGTGAGGGGAAGTGGGCCGTGGCTCACTTTTTCCCACTCAGTCACACCTGGTAGCGAAGACCCCCAGGATGCGGTGTTCTTAGCACACACACACTCCCTTTCGTTCACTTTTTTTTGTTGCCGCGGAAAGAAAATCGCATCAAGAGCGCGTGCGCGGCACGCCCTGTGTGCGTGTGTAATGTTTTTACGCGCGCTTTTTTCGCGCAGGAAGGGTCATTCCCCTTGCCGCTACTCTGACCCCCACCCCAAAAAGCTGACCCCCACCCACCCCAGCCCCTGCCCATGACTCCCCTCGCTTGTGTGTTGTGCACACGAACCTACCCACGCCCCACAAGGAGAGGATGTGCTCTTGGGGTTGCCCCGCCACTTCGCCACACCGCACTGCCCACCAGACACACAGGGAAGACGAAGGGATGTCAGGAGAAGGAATGGAGGTGTTCCTGAAGGACAGGCTGTGTGGGGAGCAGCATGCGGTGCACATCGGGGAGGGCGACACCCCGGTTCATCTCAAGGCAAACGCACTCGACGTGGTGCTCGGGTCCCCTCCCGACGCGCTTCCCGAGGACGTGGAGCTCTCGGTGGATGGGGTGGTGCTCGACGACAGCACCCCTCTGTCCGGTGTCGCATCTGTCTCCCACGGGTGCTCCATCGACGTCGCCCTGACGGGTGCTCGCTTCGTTGAGATGCTGCAAAAGCAGATGCTTGACTTCGGGCGTTGGTCGAACCTTGACATGAGCACCATACCTGCCTGGGCACTGCGTCTGCGTGATGTGGCGCTTGCGGTGGTGCAGTGCGACGGTAATGCGTTGCAGCACCTCGATGACCCATTCCGCAACGACAAACACATCGTCATCGCAGCGCTGTGGACAGCGGGGCGCAGTGCGCCTCTCGCACTTCAATCCGCTTCCGAAGACTTGCGTGCTAATGAGGACGTCGTGCTGATGGCTGTCATTGCCAGTAATCCCTGGGGGGATTCTTCTCGCGAAATCACAGAGCATGCGCCACCTGCACTGCTCAACAATAAACCCTTCGTCCTCACTCTTGTCCAGCGCCAGCGTGATGCACTCAAGCACGTCGATGCAGCGCTGCAGGCCGACAGGGAGGTCGTCATGGCGGCTGTCCAAAGCGACGGAAATGCACTCGAATACGCCTGTGAGTCCCTCCGCAACGACAGGCAGGTGGTCATGGCGGCAGGTGATGGTCTCAGGCACGCAAGTGCTGCACTGCGCACCGACAAGGAGCTTGCCCTCCGTGCCATCAGGATATCAGGGTATTCGGGTGCTGCTGCTTCAGAGGCACTGCGTGACGATAGGGAGGTGATGCTGAATGCCGTGCGTCGGTGGGGAGGCAGCTTCACCATTGCATCTTCTGCACTGCGCCACGACACGGAGTTCCAACGCGAGGCTGTTCTGTGGCAGGGTGGGGTGCTGGAGCATATACCCAAGGTGGTTCCGTGCTCAGGTGTGCCGCTTCACCAAGACCGAGACCTTATCCTTGCAGCAGTCGAGACTGACCCCCGTGCACTCCGCCATGTCCACCCTTCCCTGCAGGGCGACAGGGAGGTGGTGCTCGCTGCGATGCACAGCAGAGGTGACGGTCACGCCGATGCACTTCGCTGTGCACCCTCACACCTGAAGAAGGACGAGGAGGTGGTGCTGGCAGGTGTGCGCCGTGACCCATATGTGCTCAGTCAAACAGACACCTCGCTTCGCACCAACAGAGACTTCGTGCTGCAGTGTGTCAAGCTGCAGGGACTTGCTTTGGAGTTCGCCGACCCCTCTGTGTCCCGCGACAGGGAGGTGCAGCTTGCTGCGGTGGCACAGGACCCACTTGCCTTGCCGTACTGTGATGAGTCGATCCGCAGCAGCAGAGATGTGGTCCTCACAGCCATGCGGAATCATGCTGGTGGCGTATTGTGGGCTGCTTCAGACAACCTGCGCAAGGATCGTGAGGTCGTCCTTGCTGCTGTGAAGTCTTCCGTGGCAGCATTGGAACATGCTCCCGTGACATTCCGCAAAGACGAGGAGGTGGTGCTCGCAGCCGCACACACCGACGGGGAGGCTCTTCATGCCGCCGACCATTCCCTCCTCAGCAACCGAGACTTCATGCTTGCAGCCGTCCGCAAGTGCGGATGCGCTCTTCAGTACGCCAGTGCTTCACTGTGCCGTGACAAAGAGCTTCAACTGGCGGCCGTGTTGCAGGACGGGAGGGCGCTGCAGTACGCTGACCCTTCACTGCGAAGCGACAGGTCGGTTGTGCTTCAAGCGGCTCGTGCACACGGCGATGCTCTGGAGTTCGCCGATCCTGTGTTCTGTGGTGACGAGGAGGTGGTCCTCGCAGCCGTGACGAGTTGCGGCAGTGCGCTGCGCTTCGCCGACCACACACTGTGGAACAAGCGTGAGGTGGTGCTGGCGGCTGTGCGCCAGGAGGGACGTGCCCTGCACGAGGAATGTGCCCTCCAGTGCGCCCCCACAGCGCTGTGCTGCGACAAGGAGGTGGTGCTGGCGGCTGTGCGTGCCGACCCAAACGCCTTCATCCACGCTTCTGCCCCGCTGCGCCGCGACAGCGACGTCCTTGCTGCCGCCTTCCCTGAGCTGCATCACAACAAGAGACGGCGGACGTGAAGAGGGTGAGTCACTACCATCCCACAGTACAGCGGTGTGCTTTGTGCGCTTCATTTTTTTTGTTGCCGCGGAAAGAATATCGCATCAAGAGCGCGTGCGCGGCACGCCCTGTGTGCGTGTGTAATGTTTTTACGCGCGCTTTTTTCGCGCAGGAAGGGTCATTCCCCTTGCCGCTACTCTGACCCCCACCCCAAAAAGCTGACCCCCACCCACCCCAGCCCCTGCCCATGACTCCCCTCGCTTGTGTGTTGTGCACACGAACCTACCCACGCCCCACAAGGAGAGGATGTGCTCTTGGGGTTGCCCCGCCACTTCGCCACACCGCACTGCCCACCAGACACACAGGGAAGACGAAGGGATGTCAGGAGAAGGAATGGAGGTGTTCCTGAAGGACAGGCTGTGTGGGGAGCAGCATGCGGTGCACATCGGGGAGGGCGACACCCCGGTTCATCTCAAGGCAACCGCACTCGACGTGGTGCTCGGGTCCCTTCCCGACGCGCTTCCCGAGGACGTGGAGCTCTCGGTGGATGGGGTGGTGCTCGACGACGGCACCCCTCTGTCCGGTGTCGCATCTGTCTCCCACGGGTGCTCCATCGACGTCGCCCTCACGGGTGCTCGCTTCGTTGAGATGCTGCAAAAGCAGATGCTTGACTTCGGGCGTTGGTCGAACCTTGACATGAGCACCATACCTACCTGGGCACTGCGTCTGCGTGATGTGGTGCTTGCGGTGGTGCAGTGTGACGGCAAGGCGTTGCAGCACCTCGATGAATCACTCCGCAATGACAGAGACATCATCACCGCAGCGCTGCGCAATACGGCTGTCGCATTTCAACACGCTTCCGAAGACTTGCGTGGAGACGAGGACGTCGTGCTGATGGCTGTCGTGATCGGCAGTACCTGGCCGGATTCTCCCGATATCACAGCGCAGGCATCACCTGGACTGCTCAGCAACAAACCCTTCGTCCTCACTCTTGTCCAGCGCTGGGGTAAGGCACTCGAGCACGTCGATGCATCGCTGCAGGCCGACAGGGAGGTTGTCATGGCGGCAGTCCAAATCAACGGCAACGCACTGCAGTACGCCTGTGAGTCCCTCCGCAACGACAGGCAGGTGGTCATGGCGGCAGGTTCTGGTCTCAGGCACGCATGTGCCGCACTGCGCAACGACAAGGAGCTTGTCCTCCGTGCCATCAGGATGTCAGGGTGGTACACTGCTGCTCTTTCGGAAGCACTGTGTGACGACAGGGAGGTGATGCTGAATACTGTGCGTCTGCAGGGATACAGCTTCATTATTGCATCTGATACACTGCGCCACGACACGGAGTTCCAACGCGAGGCTGTTCTGTGGCACGGTGATGTGCTGAGGCATATACCCAAGGTGGTTCCGTGCTCAGGTGTGCCGCTTCACCAAGACCGAGACCTCCTCCTTGCAGCAGTCGAGACCTACCCTGCTGCACTCAAACATGCCGACCCTTCCCTGCAGGGCGACAGGGGGGTGGTGCTCGCTGCGATGCACAGCAGATTCATGCGGGGTCATTTATCTCACCCAGCTGCACTTCGCTGTGCACCCTCACACCTGAAGAAGGACGAGGAGGTGGTGCTGGCAGGTGTCCGGCGTGACTGTTATGTGCTCGGAGAAGCAGACACCTCGCTTCGCACCAACAGAGACTTCGTGCTGCAGTGTCTCAAGCTGCAGGGATGTGCCTTGATGTACGCCGACCCCTCTGTGTCCAGCGACAGGGAGGTGCAGCTTGCTGCGGTGGCACAGGATCCAGTTGCCTTACAGTACTGTGATGAGTCGATCCGCAGCAACAGAGATGTGGTCCTCACAGCCATGCGGAATCATGCTGGTGGCGTATTGTGGTGTGCTTCAGACAACCTGCGCAAGGATCGTGAGGTCGTGCTTGCTGCTGTGAAGAATTCGGTGGACGGCCTAGAACATGCTCACGTGACATTCCGCAAAGACGAGGAGGTGGTGCTCGCAGCCACCCACACTTACGGTGATGCTCTTCGATACGCCGACCATTCCCTCCGCAGCAACCGAGACTTCATGCTTGCAGCCGTACGCAAGTGCGGGTGCGCTCTTCACTTCGCCAGTGCTTCACTGTGCCGTGACAAGGAGCTTCAACTGGCGGCCGTGTTGCAGGACGGGAGGGCGCTGCGGTACGCTGACCCTTCACTGCGAAGCGACAGGTCGGTTGTGCTTCAAGCGGCTCGTGCACACGGCGATGCTCTGCAGTTCGCCGATCCTGTGTTCTGTGGTGACGAGGAGGTGGTCCTCGCAGCCGTGACGAGTTGCGGCAGTGCGCTCCGCTTCGCCGACCACACACTGTGGAACAAGCGTGAGGTGGTGCTGGCGGCTGTGCGCCAGGAGGGACGTGCCCTGCAGTACGCCCCCACAGCGCTGTGCTGCGACAAGGAGGTGGTGCTGGCGGCTGTGCGTGCCGACCCAGACGCCTTCATCCACGCTTCTGCCCCGCTTCGCCGCGACAGCGACGTCCTTGCTGCCGCCTTCCCTGAGCTGCATGAGAACAAGAGACGGCGGAAGTGAAGAGGGTGAATCACCGCTGAAGCTTTAGGATTGTCAAATTCATGCCACTTCAGAGGCCCTCAGCACAGCCTTGAGACACCAAGTGTGCCCAAGCAGGAAACAAAAGTAGTCCGGAACTGTTCTCCCACAGTTGCTGGACAGGGTGTCTGCATTAAAGCGGATTATTGAATACTGCCATCACCAGTCTGACCCGCGTGCGCAACCAGCCGTATTGCCCAAACAAGCTTGCTTGTCACATGGGAGAACAGCGAGTACTCCACCTTCAGACACACTGTGCTGGCGGGTCAGGGCAAGTGGGGCAAGTGCGCGTGGAGGAGATTGGTGCTGTGGGCGGGGGCATCGATAGTTAACCTCGCCTCTGTAAGACTGCCTGGCATGAGTGGGCGGGCAGGGCCAGCACACCCTGTCGGGGTAACATCAGGTGCGTGGCACAGGAACACGCTTCACCTGGAACCCCGTGCCCCAGATCAGGCCTGGGCGGGGAACGAGCCCTTTTTCCAGGTTTTTTGGGTCGGGGAACCAGGTTTTTTCTAAGAATTTTTACAAGGGAATTTTTGCTCGCCCCCCCACAGTTTCCAGGCGCGTGCCCGTCAGGCGGGACTTTTTCTCTGATTTCTCTCCGCGTCATCATTGACAGCTCTCGAGTGATGCCCAGAGATGCTTGCGGCAGAGAGTGCCCCTCATGCGCGTTACAGCTGAAAATGAATGAGGATCATCTGGCACTCGTTCTCATCGGGGGTTGTGCTCCGCAGGGACTCAATACACCTTGGCACTCTCGCAGGGCTGGACATGCCAGCAGCTGGAGGACAGTTACAAAGCTGCCCCCGACGCCACCCGCCTGCTGGCCCCTTCAGGTCTGAAAGCCCAAAAGCTCCCGGGGATTTTGCAGTGGTGCGCACCATATTCAGCGCAGGGTGATCTCTCCGATTTTCCAAAACTGCTGGTTTACGGGTTTGGGGAACGGTCGTCGGCAGACCGTTGAAATGCCCGTGTTAGCAAGGCACACTCACGTTTCAGGTAGCGTGTCGCGTGTCACGCATGTCGCGAACGCGGCAAGTGTACCTCCCAGGTGGGGAAGCCCGACCTCCTGTCCGATGTCAGTCAGGCTTCGAAGAAGCGCTTCATGGATGCGGTGCTGACCCGGGGAAGTGAGATAGATGGACGGGCACACGCTACATGGGGGGTCTGGGGGGCGTGAGCCCCCCAGCCGCCGGAGGCCACGGTAGCGAACATCTGTTCGTGTGGGCGTACAGATTCTGTGCGAGTTGGCTGCGTCCTCAGAGGCGACTGGAGTGGTTGGACCCCGACTTGGGATTCGAAGGACTTGAGTACGAGACGTACGCCACAGGGGGGTCTGGGGGGCGGAGCCCCCCAGCCGCCGGAGGCCACGGTAGTGAACGTCTGGCTCTCCAGTTGGCCAGCAAGGCGAACGGTACGTGGGACAGACTTCCCTTCCATCCTTGTGCGCGCCCTGTCGACTGGGGAAAACTTAGAAAAAGTTTTTTCCTCTGCGAAACAACCTTAGAAAAAAATTCCCCTAACAAAATTCTTAGAAAAAAACTTTTTTTCCCCTTACAAAAATTCTTAGAAAAAAAGTTCAGAATCCTGAAAGTGGGGAACAAGCCCCCCAGTTAGGAACAGCCCTGCCCCAGATCCACCGAGAATTTTTTTCCCACCCCCCCCAAAAAATGTACCTCATCATGAGCCCGTGTTTTTCTTGATGATCGAGAAAACACTGCACACACACTCTGTCTTTCATTCATTTTTTTTGCTGCCGCGGAAAGAAAATCGCATCAAGAGCGCGTGCGCGGCACGCCCTGTGTGCGTGCGTAATGTTTTTACGCGCGCTTTTTTCGCGCAGGAAGGGTCATTCCCCTTGCCGCTACTCTGACCCCCCCACCCCCCCTTCCCGGCACAGGCACAGGCGAGACGTCTCTCTCTTTGGACGATGCGAATGCACACTCGTTGGTGATGTTGCCCAAGACCCAGCCCTTGCCACCTCCATGCAGTCAAACCTGCAAGGTGGAAGCGGTCAGCAAAACAGCAACGCTTCTTCTCCCTTCATGTTTCCCTGCATCGAGAGACTCTGATAGTGAGCGAAGCAAACGGGAAAATACAGCACCCCCCCCCCCCCCGGCCGACTCCTCGACAGGCCGAAGGCCCCCACTGAGGGCACCAACGGTCCGCAGCTCCCAAAGCACTGCGCACCCGCTCTTTGTAGCAGCTCCGAGCGCTGCTGATGGTGTGCCCGTCAACTTTTCTCAGCCCGAGGGTGGGGAGGGGGGAGGGTGGGGGGTGGGGAAGTGTTCATCCGCGCGGTAAGAACCGGAGGGGGTGGCGCGGCGCGGCGCCCGGAACTCTGTTGCGACTGGATGGCATCTACCCTCCCAAGCCCCCCCACCCATGTCCACGCCAAAACACCCCACCGCCCCGCCACCTCCTTCTGGGGTGTTTCTGCGTACCATCACAGCCGAATTGCCCACATAGTACAACAACACAACCAGGGGATAAGATAGGTCTGGTTTTCCGGTTTTCAAAACCAGGGTTTCCCGGTTCCCGGTTTTCTGGAAAAAAAAAAGGTCGATCTCATTTTCGGCGTTTTTTTTGTGACTTTGGGACAGTAAAACAGTCAGAAAAAACGCCATAAAAAATAGAAAGTGACCCCATCGTGATCCGCACAGAGCTCAAATAGTCCAAAGAAGGCAGAGAAGCGGAGAAGAAAAAATGGACCTAGCGGGTGGCCCGGTGGGTGGTGATGCCCTCGTCATGCAGGTCTCTTCTGTTTTGAAGGTGCACACATGGTGGACTCCAGCCACCATGTCTAAGAGGGAGTCTAAGACTGCAGTCTGTACTGGAGACGGGAGTCTATTTTCCAGCTAATTTACGCTAAGACTCCCGCTAGTTGAGACTCATGGGAGACACACGGTGTACTCCAGCGGAGGTAGGGTAACCTCCGCTGGAGTTCACCGTGTCGTCTGCCTCTGTGCAGCGTCACTCGGTGCCATCGAATACATGGCGACAGCCCACCAACTCGAGACAGATCTGCTTGTCTGGAGGGCTGAGACGAGAACACGAACGACTTTCAAGCAGTCTTGAAGGTCGCCAAGCCTATTGGGGGCAACTAACAGATGAGATTTGTTTGTTGCCTGTCGTCACAGCTAGGTGCCCATCTCCTCGACAACGGAATGTGTGCAGAGATCTCGTGGACCCTTTGGCCATTCTGTCGTGCACCCACTCCACCCACAACGCACACCTATCACGAGTGGTCGCTCCCCCGTCCTCCTCCACCCTGAAGGTTGAACCCTCAAGGACCAGTGATCTCCTGCTGGCCGGGCTGCGATACAGCGAAGCCTTCCTACTTACAAGCGAATCCAGACTGTAGGGAACAGATGTTCACTACCGTGGCCTCCGGCGGCTGGGGGGCTCCGCCCCCCAGACCCCCCCTGCGTAAAAACATTGCACCAGACCTTTTTTGGCCGAGAGTCCAAACTTTCAAAGCAGCTGCTGCGCCTGCCCCACCAAGCAGCCTCAGTACGACAGGACGCGCGCAGGCACCGGGCCCTCTCAGATTCTGGGAGGGTTTGCGCGGGTCGCGCGCGCCGAAGGCGCGCGCGAAAAATTTTCAAAACCAGAAAAACCGGAAAACGGCGCCAGAAAAAAAGTCTATCTTATACCCTGACACAACGCAGGCCGGAAAAAAACACTGGATTTCAGACACAACCTGCATAACGAGTGAAGGGTGATTATTGTGTGTGTGTGTTCGAAAAGGCTGTTGCTGCGCCGTGCCCCACAAGTGTACCAATCCCAGCCCCTCTACTGCAGGCGGCGTTGGGCCGGGGCAGCAATGGGGTGGTTTGAAAATGTCATCTCGATGGACGGCAGGCTGCAGGGCAAGGCGCGCAGCGACAGGCGGCTGATGTTCTGCAGCAGCATCGCGATTGCCATCTCCGTCATCCTCCCGGCGCTCTTCACAAATCTTTCGGTGCATCTCGCCTTGGCCTGCGTGGCAGGAGCGCCCCAGCTGGTGATGATCGCACTCTGCCTGTGCCGTGTGAACCTCACACACACCGTCGTGCGTGGCTATGTCATAGTCATGGCAGGTGCCGTTATATACTTTGACCTCGGCATGCGCATCATCAACAGTGCGACCGTTTGGAGCATGTTCGTGCTGCTCGCAGACCTGTCGCTGGTGATCGGTCTCGGGAGGTGGTTCGCAACAGGGGTGACAGCCACCGCAGCACTGTGGGTCGTCGTCTCCGGGGCGGAGAGCATATACCGCTTCGGCCTGTTCGACATGCCTGGCTCAGCTCCATACTCCTACAGGTGGGAGCGGCTGCAGGGATCATTCACCTGCACGTACCCGCCGTGCCCCGTGACCGCAGCGAAGGGTATCTCGGAGATCGAGGTGTCGTTGATTGTGCTGCTTCTCGACTTCGCCGCCACACGATGGTTCGCAGAGTCTGCCAGGAAGGAGAAGGCGGCCATGGCGCGCACCATCGCGACGGTGGAGGCGATTGCGCAGCTCCTGGCGGGGTATGACGTCGACACCGTGGCGGAGATGCTGCAGGAGGCGGAGGCGGAGGGGCGGCTGCCTGCGGCGATGCATGAGGCGCTTCATTGTCTGGAGCAGAACCTGCGTGCGTACCGGCCGTACCTCCCGAAGTCGTGCCTGCCTGCATACGATGAGGGAAACAACGACGCAACGAACGTGTCATCGAGTAAGGAGTCTTCCTGCCGCATCAGTGATCGTACGGAAGGCGCCCCTGTCACGGTGGCGAAAGCGCTTGGTTTCTTAAAGAGCGCACGGGCAACAGTGGTTGTGGTGAACATCCGCAAATCACTGCTGTGCCTGGAACAGGAGCCCCACGTCTTCACGTCGTTCTTCGAGATGACGCTGGCCGCGGCGATGTCGGCGGTGGAGTCACGACGTGGCCTGGTCGACGTGTTCGTTGGCGACCGCATCCTTGCCTCCTTCAACGCGTCACGCCCCTGCCTCCTGCATGCAAATGCAGCCGCAGGTGCGGCACAGCACATCGTGCGCGCGGTGCACAGCGACACCCAGCAGGACAACACAGCCGAGGGCCTGCGTGTCGACATCGGCGCAGCGTCGGGGAAGGCGCTGTGCGGCGACACAGGCTGTGCAGAGATGCGCCGCTTCAGCCTGCTTGGACCCCTCGTCATGTTGGCGTGCGGGATGGAGCGTGCTGCGTGCGCCTTTGGGATGGACATTCTGTGCAACACAGTGCTGCAGAAGGATGCGGATCACGAACACACCTTGCTTCTTGTGCCGCGCCTGGTGCGTCTTGTCAAACAGAATGCGTGCGGCACTCAGAGAGAGGGCAGCGAGGTGCTGGTGCCTGCGGCGGGTGGCGACGGGCTGTGCCAAGTGCATGAGGTGGTGGTGGAGGGCACCGACTCTGGGAAAGCACCTCAAGGTGAGTGGATGTACCACATCGGTGTGGCAGCGGCTGAGTGGGAACCATACAATGCGGCGATGCGTGCATTTCTGGATCAGTGCAACGTGCAGCAGGCAGTTGATCTGGCAGGGGTGCATCGCATGCAGGCCCACAGAATCATCAGCCTGCTGGGTGACAGAACCCCACTTGATGTGCATGTGTAGTGTACAACAGCTTCGAGTGAGCCTTTCTTGCGCTGACTTGTCACACAGAGTGATCTGGCAAGGTGTGTGGAAGCGTTAAACGCATCAAACGAAGTACAATGAAATGAAGGTTGAGAGTACGGAATACATGCCTCCTTTTTCCCGTTGCGGCTGAACAGTGTTCTTTGCTATAAGCTGCCTCAGGAGGTGACCGCCTGCACAATGATTTACATGCTCCGATTCCTTTTTTGAAAAGTGTGCCACAAAGTGGTCCGAGTGGCTCTTCTTCGAGCCATGCGCCACTGCCAAATGATTCTTTCGCGTTTCCACGCGGATGTTCTTTTCTCATTCTGAACCCGACATCGCAGGGTGTTCGGTGAAACCCCTGCCAGTTCAGAGGGGTCCATGCAATTACATGAGAGCCGCACAGGGCGTACAATGCTGTCACGGGAGGGGGGGAGGTGGTGTGAGGCAGGACTCACTTGCTCACCTTCACACAGGCGAGGGTGTGTGGGTGTGAAGCGCCAACGATAATCAAACTCAAGTGAGGGGGAGATTGGCAGCGGCGCTGCTATGATTTCCGTTTTTGCTTCATCTCGCTGCAGGGAATCATGAAGAGAGAGAGAGAGAGAGAGAGAGAGAGAGAGAGAGAGAGAGAGAGAGAGAGAGAGAGAGAGAGAGAGAGAGAGAGAGAGAGAGAGAGAGAGAGAGAGAGAGAGAGAGAGAGAGAGAGAGAGAGAGAGAGAGAGAGAGAGAGAGAGAGAGAGAGAGAGAGAGAGAGAGAGAGAGAGAGAGAGAGAGAGAGAGAGAGAGAGAGAGAGAGAGAGAGAGAGAGAGAGAGAGAGAGAGAGAGAGAGAGAGAGAGAGAGAGAGAGAGGAAACCCCTTGTTGAACTTGTTCTATTGTTGTCCGATGCCACCCCGGTCAAACATGCAAATGTCACCCGCTCAGGCGAGAAATGTGTTGGCTCGGAAGTGGTCAACACAGCAGCTGCCGGGCCAGTGACATCCTCTTTTCATGTCCAACACCCAATCCAGAAAAACTGGGTTTCGTGGAGATGGGCGATGCTTCTTCAATTTATGGTTTTCCCCAAACAAGTTTGTCGCAGCGCAAGAGTCAGGTGGACGGGGTGCGGCATGCGCGGTGTTTTAAAGGTTTGATCCAGCAACACACCGCCACCGCCCCTCCCACGGGGCCACAGCACACCGCTGCTCGTGCGCACAACCGAAACCCAGACTCTCATTTTTTTTTAAGCACACTCGTGTGAGCGGAAAGCGCCCCACCACAGCTGCAACCAAACGTGCTCTATACACTAACCCCACCCTTCATCGGGCTCAGGGTGTGATCAGTTCAGGGTTTTGTGTGTAGAAGCGTCAACGCAACAAACAAAAGGAAATTCATCAGAGCGGTTGTAGCTGTGAAGTGATAGGGCGCTTTACTTGTTCTCGGGATCGACCTCCTGACTGATTTGCAGACGCTTTACAGGGGGTCTTCGCTCTGTGCCAAAGTGTGTCAGGGTTGCAGCCTATATTGTGTGGCGGCTCACTGTTCTGCACTTCAGAGCGACGCCCCTCCCCCCCCACTACCACTCTTTTCGTCACATGCCATACCTGGGTGTGGGATTCAAAATATATCGCCGCAGGGAAAAGCCTGGGATGCTGCGCTTCGTTCGGTCGTAACTAGTGATTACCGACGAGAGGCCTTTCGCCGTGTGTCAAGGCTGTGCCAGCCTGCCTCCTCCATGCCGAACCTCAGGGCTAAGCACGCAGCTGACATCTTGACACAGCGAACAGAGCCCTTGTTACCTTTCGCCCTTCTCCGTGGCGGATCATTCCCGCACCCCCCAGTGCATCCTGCTGCCCAGCTGCAGAAGCAGATGTGTTGTGTGTCCCATCTTTCTTTTCCGATTCGGTCATTTCCCTTTTCTCCCAACAAGAGGGGCTGCTTGCCAGGCGGAAGTGCAGCGACAGCGGAAGTGTGTGTGTGACGGTGTTTGCCCTGCATGTTGCACAAACAAACGCACAACGCACACCGCCTCCTTTTTTCCTGCACGAACCCCAGCAATACTCCTGCCCCAGCAGGCTACAAAGCAGACCACGATGAGACACCGATTGTAATGTTGCTACTTCTTCCGACGCTCCACGCACAGTCTGTGGCAAAACAGTGTGATTGGATGCTGCGATATTGGCTGAAGGCAGATTAGAGAGTGCCAGCACATAGGGCACTGCCTTCCGGCACTGCCCTGTGGCACGCAGACCCCAGTTTCAGTCATTTCACAACCCTGTTGCAGGCTGTGCACCAGGAGGGGTGTGCCTGCCGCCTGCCCGCGGGTTCTGATATGGGCCCAGCACAAATCATGATACGCCTCCCTGCAGAGCTTCGAATCTGGCATGTCATGGTATCCCTCCCAGCCAGCTGACAGCCATGCATCGGCACGACGGCGTGTATCTACTTTTTTTGCTCAATATGCCACCCTCCCCCTTCCCCGCCACACACAAGTATTTTGGGAAGGCGTCGGTGGCGCCTGGTAGGGAGCAGGCCGGCAGCCTGCCCTGCAAGGCGGCTTCAAACACATTCAACACACCATTTGCGAGTTTGCGGGTTTGCAGCGTCGGTGACAGGTAGGGCCGGCGTGCAAGGCGGCTTCAAAACCCAACACGCCATGCTGTCACAACACAGCTGAGCCGCCTCTCCCGTTCTGTTTTGGACGTGTCACCCGCACACCAATCGTCTTTCGTTCTTTTGTTCACGACCCCTCCCCCCCCCATTTGTTTTGTTTCGTTACTCTCCCACACATTCGTCACGCCACACCAGCAGGGGGACGGGCTCCTGGGACCCCGGGCAGTGCTGCCCTAGATAGCTGCGCTGACCAGCTGCAGCGATGTCGCAGGACAAAGACAGGATCCGTGAGCTGGAAGCCACGGTGCGTCTGCTGGCACACCGCGTGAGCATGCTGGAGGCCGAGCGAGCGGGCACCGAGCTGCAGCAATCCCCGGTGCGGGCAACCGCCGCACGCGCCGCCGTCAGCAAGCGGGACGGCGGGCTCTACTCGCCACCCGCGACGCCGCCGAACGGGCGCGCCACTGCCGCCTCAGCCACCATCGCCCCCATTGGCGGCCCACACATCTCGCCAGCCTTCGGCTCCACACCCCTGCCGGTGCCTGCCCCTGTCGCACCGCCACCACCCGCCGCCGCCATCTCCCCCCTGCCCGCTTCCATCCTCCACGAGGCAGACCCGCTGGCAGCCATGCTGGAGACACCGCGCCCCGGCAGGTTCATCGCACCGGTGCTTGCCCCCTCACAGCAGGACACGGCCAGCGAGGCGGCGAGCGGGCGCAGCGGGCCACAGGTGATCACACCGGGCACCCGGGTGCGCATCCACTCCGACAAGGAGTATGTGATGAGCTGCTGCCAGTCGTCGACAGTCGGGTGGCGCACGAGCAAGGAGGCGATGCTGGGGCTCGCGGGGACTGTGACTGAGACGGACATCACCGCTGCGAGGGTGCGGCTGAACGGCGGGCAGGAGTGCTGGTTCCCCAAGACGGTGCTGCAGATGATCCCTGCGCTGCGCTCCCCGCCGGGCGGCGCCTCTGTCAAGGAGGACTACGACGACGTGGAGTCCGGCGGCGTGCACAGCGGCATCGCCCTGCTGGACGACCTGCCCCGCTCGGCAGGCCTGATGGCGCCCATCCCAGGCAGGAATCGCTCCCCGACGCCGCCGCGCGACCCGCTGCTGATGGGTGCCGACCGCCGCGCCATCTCGCCGCCGCCACCGCCGCGCGACACGCGGCGTGCCTCCGGCACGTCGACGCCTCTGCCTCCGTCGCTGGCGCTTCCGACACCGCAGACGCTGCGCGACTCGTCGCTGCTGTATGCCGACAGCACCAGCCTTGCCGCCTACTCGCGCACCCCCATCGCGGGGCGGGACGGTGGCCTCTCGGGGCTGGGTGGTGTGGGGCGCAGCGCTGTGCTGCAGACGCGCTCCATATCGATGGCTGCCATCCGACGAGCGGCGGAGACCCCGCGGCAGTCACCCGGCAGGCGCTTCAGCAGCGAGGCGGCGGGGCTGGCGCCGCGCCACGGGTCGGGGTCGCCCCAAGGGAGCCCGTCACGCCTGTCGCGCAGGGCCTCTGGCGCTGACACGGCATCGCTGATCGAGGCGTCGAGCGGCGAGTCGCTTGTCGGGAAGGACCGCTCGGGGTACACCTCTGCGACCAGCTCAAGGACATCGAGGACAAGTAGGTATGGTGGGTGTGGGGGGTGGGGGTGGGGGTGGGAATGCTGGCATGGGGGTGTAGCATCAAAGCCAGCAACACAAATGTTGGCAAATGCATCACCAAAAAAAGAAGGATCAAGTGGGGTGATCGAGAACCGAGTTCCACGTGGGTTCCGTGTGGCTCAAAAACGGGGTGTCGATCCCCCCAGCAAGTCAACATGTTGCTGACATGGGATGGTGCCCTGGCTGTGTCTTTCTGCCTTGCGATTTGCCGCCACTCCAGCCCCTTCTTGCCCTTCTTGGCGTGACATCTTTTTACACATCCCGCGAGGCACACAACACCTCACAACAACCCACAGCCGCGCCGTGAACAGCGCCCTCGCCGGCCTCCACAAGGCACTGAGAGATCTCTCCGATGACTCCGGCCGTGCTGTATCCCCACACCGGCAACGCAGAACTTGAGCTCCCCAAACGCACCCAGCCAAATCGCCTCCCTCACCACCACCCAGGGTTCCTGCCCGAGCTGCTTGAGCCATGCATCTAAAACAGCTGTGCACCCCTCCTTGGTTGGGCCCGGGTTTGCATGCGGCAAGGCAGGTGCATTAGTTCCAGAGCTCGGCTGGCTGGGTGGGGGCAGCATTGCTGCGTTCCGAATGAGTGGGCAGCGGGCAGTGGGCAGAAGTAGAATTTATGAATAATATTATTAACCCTTTAAGACCGAAGGCGCAATATATTGCTTGTGCACTTTGGGTTCACATTTTGTTGGGACCCATTTTTGTCTTTTTGGCAAACCCTGGGCACCACGAAAATGGTTTGGACAGTTCTTTTCAAGACAACAAAAATCGACGAGATATCTGTCTGTCGGTTGCCCGCCGTCACCTCGGAGAATCTGGGCCCAGGTCGGATTTTCAGGTGAAAACAGCATTCTGGGCCCTTGGCTTTCTGTGCACACCCCAACAAGGTTTGCCGGGGGTCTTTGTGCCCGACCCTGGCCATCCGGTAAAGGGGACTCGAGAACCTTTCTAAGGAAGCAAGACCCGCCCAGATACACCCCGATGTGGTGCATGTGTCAACTGAAGGCAATGGAGTGCCTGATCGTCAATTCCTCGCCTGTCAAATGTATGGGTGATATCTTCGACCGGCTTTGGGCCGTGCCCAGTTCTGCCCAGATCGAGCCAAGCTCAACTGGATCTACCCGGGGATAACGTATTCGAGGGACTTCCGCTCTTCTGTGCGCAGTTGCAGCACATAGGTCTGTCACACTACGGGCCGAAGGGTGCGTCCTCTATGCGACATCTGGTCGCGGGAGGGTCGACGGACACTGCCTATCAGCGGCGACATCACGTGGTAGTAGAGCGAGCTCCACAGTGCTGGAGGGTCACAGCTTTACACGAACACCTCTCGCTGGTTCAGTACTGCTGCGAAGCGCAACAGTTGCTCTTGCAGCCGTCTGAGAGACTTCCTGCGTGTGATTGACGAAAAGCCTAATTTCGGGTGTTTTCCCACGGTTTCAAAGGGAAAATAGGCACTGAACATAGGTAAAAAACCGGAGTGCCCATTCAGAGGCTTCATACTCAGTCTTTTTGGTCGAACTTTTTTTTTCGTCGATGCAATTTGACTCGTTCTTTCCAATAACGTCATCCTCGGCTGACTTTTTGGGGAGCCCCGGCTCGCGAAATTTTTTGCTTTCGAAAATCTGCCATTTTTCCACCCTCAAATTCACTGTTTGTTGACCGTGCAAAAAAAGAGTCATTTTTTTCGGGGACAAAAAATGGCCATCGTGGAATCTTTCAGTCAAACGCGTTCATTTACGGCCAGGGTCGGGTAGAAAAACGAAAATTGAAGCAACTTGGTGTCCAAGGAGAAAAATGGGCCAAAATGGCTCAAAATCGCCTTCGGTCTTATAGGGTTAACTGGGTGGGGGGGTGGGAGGGGTGGGCAGGGTTCGAACGCTTACGCACACGACCTTGCTTGCGGTGCCTTGCTCGTGTCGTGATGCCGGCCAGGGCCGGTGCATCTCCCCCTATCCCACCCAACCTCACACAGAATGTGTGACGCCGCCCCCACTCACCTCTCCGCGCCTGCCCGATGGCCGCCCCCTCATCGCGTTGCCGTGTTGTTTTGTTGTTGTTGTTTGTAGAACTATCGTCCCCCCGACCCCCCCTGACCCCCGGCCCCTTCTCCTTCCCTTGTCAGGCAGAACAGCTCGCTTGTCGCGCTAAAATGTGCAGGACAAGGTGCCGTTCATACACATGCGCTAGCGAGGCACCGTTTGAACAAGACAAAATCTGCGGCCCTTCTTACCGGGGGGGCTGCGAAGAGCGCGGATAGAATTCGTTCAAGTTGTTCAACCGCGCAGCGGCTTGGGTCTTTTGCACCGTATCCCCCCACCTTGGCAAGACCGCCGCGGAGTAAGCGAAAAGTGAAAATTGTGCGATGCTGAATCCTGCTTTCGGCTTTCGCACCTCTTCATGCCACCTGATTTTTCCCGAAACTTCATGACATGCCGTTTTTTCACAGGGCCTCAACACACAGCCTTGAGCCACAATTGTATCTCCCTATTTTCCCTTTCTCCCCACCAGCCCGCCCCCACACACACGCAAAGCGCCAACTTAGAGCAGCGTCACGCAGATTCTCACATGATTTGCCTGCCACATCCCCCCCTTCCCCCCTTGTTCGATGACCTGTGTCCCTTTATGCTTCCGATGTCCCACCCCACCCTCCCCCACGATCACCCGCACGCTCCGTGTTGGGTAGCTATGTCGACCCGCGTTAGATGTGCTTATTTTCTGTGGATTGTGTGTGCGTGTGTTGCCACCAGGCATGACCTCTTCCTGCAGCACCTTTTAGGCGAACCAGAAGGCAGCCAGAAGCCAAAAAAAAGCAAGAGCCTTGATGGTAGTGTAGCCGAAAAGGGGGGGGGGGGGTTTTGACGACGAACGAAGTACATAATATGGGGGGCTTCCGGCTATACCGCTTGACGAATGTTCGTCCTGGTCATGCTGCAACACGTTGTCAAGTCGTTAAAAAGCTGTGTGCGGAGTGTGCGGGTTGTGTGGGGGTGTGGGTGTATTGCACTGTCGGCGACTTTTCGGCGCCGAGAGGCACAGTCGATTACGGGTTCAAATCAACACCGCCTCCTGGGAGGGGGGGTATGTGTGGGGGTGTCCTGCATGATCTGATCTCATGGCTGCTTCTTTTATTGCCGAAAACTTGCCAAGAGCGCAGCCGCCACCCCACCCCCTTGAGAGATGTGGCTGCTTCTGCCCTGGCAGCAGTGTGGACTTGCATCATTTTTTTTGGCTGGTGCTGGCGTGTCCGCTGCTCTAGTGGAGAATCTCTCCCGCAAAAAAAAGAAAACATGTACCGGCAGGTATCTTCTTCGGCATCCTGCCTGTGGTGGGGGTGGGGGTGGGGGGTGATGTGTGACTGTTCTTGGCATGATGAAGCCGATTGACGTACCCCCCCCCCTCCTGCAAAAAAATCCTTTAGACACTCTGTCGTCTCGCAGTCGCCTCGCGCAACCTGGCTGGGCATCATAGAGCAACACCGTTGTGTGGGTGCCCCTCCGTCGACCCCTCCCGTCGCCCCCACCTCCCACCCCCGCAGCCCCTGCGATGTTGTCTGCCTCACTGCACCACTCTGCTGGGTGATAGGGTGTTGGCGCCGTGTATCCTTTCCTGTCACTTCATGATGTAGGAAATGTTGGATTAGATTATGGGGGTCTTCGCTACGGGTGGGCGTCAGTGCATTTTAGTGCATTCTCAGTTTAATTGATTGGCTGAAAATTGACGAAAATTGACGAAGGATAACGACTAACGAAGGCCCCCCTATAGCATTGTACATCACGCCGAACAACACCCTGATCTTCTGCTCTTACTGTGAAGATCCCCACACATAGGACAGGGTGGGCCAGGATCCATGCAGGATTTGCTCCACTCATCACATCCACCCCCACCCCCCCGCAAAGGCCTGCTGCACCACCCCCCCTCCCCGCGACCCCACAGCCCGATGGGACCGCGCACCCGCCGGTGTTGATGGTGGCATGACTGGTGGTTGCGAAAAACCCTGCAAGCAGTCCCCACCACCCCAGCCCCCCCCGCCCCTCCTCGGCTGACCTTGCGGCGACGGGGCAGCGCCCCGACCACAGGGCTGAGGGGTGGGGGTGAGTCCCCCCCTCCGCCTGGGTTCGCCGGCGACCCGTCGCCCCCCTGAGGCATGGCTGCTGTGACCTTGAGTGACTTCAAGGTATGGCGTTGCATGCGTGTGTTGTTGCGAATATACTGTTGTATAAAGCCACCGGGATCACAACCTCACATCACCACCACCACCCCCACCCCCACTCTATCTTATTCTTCTTCACTGATTTTTGAGCAGTTTTGAACATGGTTGAGAACAGCAGTTGTCTTGTAATGACCTATCACCCCCACCCCCACCCCCCACTCTATCACCCTCCACTCTATCCTATTCTCTTCCGCAGTTCGGCGACAGCGAGGCTGCTCCACTCAGCGCACCCACCCCCGCAATGGACGGGGAGGAGATCGACTGCAAACACCAGGAGCTCCGGGACGCCACCGATGTCCGCCTCCGCTCCCTAGAGGCACAGCTGCGGCAGCGCGAGGCAGACCTGCACGCCAAGGAGGAGACTCTGGCCCTGGTCACACAGGACTTCCAGTACAACCTCACCCTCATCAAGGAGCGGGATGACGAGCTGCAGAGCTTCGAGGAGGCGACTGACAAGATGCGCCTCGCTATCCAGGAGAGGGATGAGGATACGGCGCAGGTTCGCACGCAGCTCGAGGCTGCGCAGGCGGAGCTGAAGGCAGAGCGGGGGAGGAGCATGGAGCTCCAGACACACTATCAGGACCAGCTGTTGCAGATGAAGGCGGAGCGCGAGTCGCTGCGGCGTAAGCATGAGGTGGACCTGCAGGAGCGGGATGACGAGGTGGGGCGGCTGACCGCCGAGCTCACCGCGCAGCGCAGCGAGCTGTTCCATGAGGCGGAGTCGAAGATCGACAAGCACATCACAGGCTTCTCGGCGCAGATCCAGGAGAAGGAGTCGGTGCACCGCAGCCGCGAGGCGGAGCTGCAGGCGCAGCTGCAGGCGAAGGGGGAGCGCATCAGCGAGTCGGCCGCCGAGGCGCAGCGCCTCCGCAGCGCAGCCGACGCGCTGCAGGCGGAGGTCGCGGCGAGGGAGCGGGACATCGCCGCCCTGCACACCCGGCTGGCGGAGGAGGCGGAGCGATCCGAACAGCGCATCGCACAGCTCCGTGCGGAGGCAGTGGCAGAGGCGGGGCGTGTGGCGGAGTCACTGCGCGCCGCCACCGCCGACCTGCAGGCCTCCAAGGCAGACACGGAGGCCGCCAACAGCCGCCTGCAGCGCGACATCGAGGTCCGCGACGCCGATATCGCCAGCGCGAAGGCGCGCGCAGCTGACCTCACCGCGGAGCGGGAGCAGGCTGCGCAGCAGCATGCCGACGCGCTGCGCCAGGCGCACGCCGCCACCGAATCCCTGCGGGGCGATCTGGCCCGTCGTGCGGAGGATGTCACCGCGCTGCGCCTGGAGAAGCAGCGGGTGGAGCTGCTCCTCGCTGCGGCGCAGGACACGGCTGCGCAGCGACGGCAGGAGTGCGATGCCCTGAAGGCCGAGGTGCTCTCCTTGGCGAAGGATCAGTCGCACGGCAGCGCGCTGCTGGAGAGCTTCCGCGACAGGGTGAAGGCGGGTGAGGCGGATGCCGCGGAGCTGGGGCGGGTGCGCGCGCAGCTGCGGGAGAGCGAGTCGCTGCGGCGGCGCGACGAAGAGCGGGTTGAGGACCTGGGGTCGCAGCTGCAGGACGCGCAGCGCCAGGCAGCCGCAGCGCTGCAGGCAGCGGTGGATGCGGCCCGCGGCAGCGCGGGGGGCGACCCCCCGCCGCCGGCGCAGCCGGCGCAGCGCCCACCCCCCGCCGCAGCGCCCCCCAGGCCCCGCCCCGGCGACAGCTCACTGCAGCCGCCGCACGACCTGTCCTCCATCGCCGCGTGGCCCGGGGGGTCGCCACACAGCGCCTTCCCTGCTGTGCCCAACATGGAGCTGTCGTCTGGGAGTGAGTATGCTCCGGTGTCGCCCTTTCTGGGGTTTGGTGGTGGCGGTGGCGGTGGCAGCGCGAGCACCGCGCAGCTGGTGGCCACCGTTGCGGACCTGCGGGGGAAGGTGGATGAGCTTACGGAGAAGAACCGCACCCTCGCCGCGCAGAACGGCAAGATCCGGGCGCAGGTGCGGCAGTTCACGGAAGAGATGGCAGCGGAGCCTATCGTGAGGAACACGTCGCGCTTGCAGGCGGAGAACAAGGAGTTGCGGAGGCAGCTGGCTGCAGCGCAGGCAGACCTCGCAGCCGCAAGGAGCAGCGGGGGTGGTGGTGGTGGTGGGGCCCCCCCGGGCGGCCACGAATTGGTCCCAAAGCTAACCGCCGAACTCCTCTCCCTCCGAGACGAGCTCGAGGGTGAGAGGAAACGGAGCAAGCTTTTCGAGTCGCTGGCGCACGACGGGGGTGGAGGTGGTGGCGGTGGCGGTGGTGGAGGTGGCGGTGATGTTGCTTCGTTGGAGGCGGCCCTGGCGAGGTGCCGCCGGAAGTACGACAGGGTCAAGGAGGCGCACCACGGGCTGGCGAGGGAGAATCGGGAGCTCCGGGCGAGGATCAGCCATGCCAAGGAAGATGTGCAGCGCCTTGTGTCGGAAAAGGAGTCCTTGCTGGACATTAAGTATGGAGGGGCGTGTCGTGTTCTTTGTGGCGTGTGGTTGTATCCGCGGGGGGTGGCCCGCTTGCGGGATGATGAACGTTGGGGGCCAAAAAGGGGTGCGTCTTCGCTCTTGGCAAGCTTTCGGCAAAATTCGGGCGATCCCCACCGATCAATATGGGCCACGAAATGCACCAAAATCTGCACCGTAGCGAAGACCCCCCATTTCTTTCTTTTCAGAGGGGGGCCCGGTGACTGCGCGCATCCTGTCCAACTGTGGCTCCCTCCGCTGTCCCTCACACCACCCCCACACAGCAATATGATGCGTGCGGACATCCACAAGTTAACAGTAAAGGATGGTCCGGCGCACAGGACGTCGAGCGCACGCAACAGCCGCTACAGCCGCGATGCTGCGCTGCCGTCACGCCTTGGGGTGTGACGTGGTGAATGCGGAGGGAGCGATGAGCGTCGCTTCCAACTTGTAGAACCAACTTGTCGGGCGTCTTCGCCCTGAACTGTGCAGGAGAGTGAGCGTCTGCCCACACGGGGTGCCGCACTGTTCGACACACAAAGGGCGAAGTGCCTCCTAGGCCTAACTACAGTGCACCGTGCGAGGGCCTGCCGTCCCTCCTTCCCTGTCCCTCCCCCCTGTTCCGATTGCAAGCCTCTGGGATCCTGGCCGCGGCCACAGACACAACAGACACACACGCCCTATACTTTCACGCATCATCGCAACATAGATGATGTGTTTCGTTGATCGCACGACACACACAGAAAATTTTGCCTGCGGAAGTGTTGGTGTGTGATTTGCAGGCGCATAAGACTGTGTGTGACGGCAAGCACCTAGCACTTCCCCTATCGCTGCATTTCCGCCTGACAAGTACCTTGTTGGGAGGAAAAAAAATCACTCGATCCCATGTGTGATGATACCCCCTCTTCCACCTATCCACACCACCACCACCCCCCGACACAGAACATCACACAACCTCCATCCAACTCCCGAGTCGTGTATTCTTCTCTTGCCGTGAATAACGGCCCAAGCCAAGGCCTCTCAGGTCTGTTGCACGCGGGGTTGAGTGGTGTGTGTGTGTGGTGCCGGTGGAGATCTGCCCGACGACCCCCCAGCTGAAAGATGTCCACTGTGCACGCCTCTGACACCATCACATCCGCGTCTTCGTTGGAGAACAATTATATGGCACACCACGACCTGCCTGAACTGGTTGACACGCTGGTCACACATCTGTCGGAGACTCGCGCGAAGGAGCCCGCCCACGCGCTGATTGCATTTCTGTGCTATCACAAGGGCATCACACCGCCAACTGGCCTGAAGGAAACATACACGCCCCCGCCGGTATAAGGGCACACGCCCTCAGATCTCTTCTTCCCTACCCCCCACACCACCCCGCCCCCTGTTCTCAACAAAGACCTGCCCCAGGCTGCTTGGGGGGTGTGGGGGGTGGTGGTGGTGGTGGGGGTGACACTTTTGGTGACACTCCAGAGCCTTGTGCGCTTCTGGCTGAAATACACACGCCCCTCCACTCCACCCCACCCCACCCCACTCGCCCCCCCTCCTTGTGTAGTTATCCCGAAAAAAAATAGCCAAAAAAAATATGCGTGCTCGGTTGGTGAGGGGGAGGGGGGGGGGAGTCGGGAGTGATGGATTCGTGTCGCTCTGTGGCACCCTGTGGGTCAAAAGAACACAGCGTGTGTCACTTTGCGGGTGAATATTGGTGGGGGGGAGGGGGGGGCGGCGGTGGTGGTAGGCTCTTCAACAATGTCTCGGCAGAGCATCGCTCTCTCCTAGGCCTCAACCTCGACCTTCAGGCGACCAGCAGGGGACGGAGGTCGGGATGGTAGGGCAGCAGCAAAGCTTGCTCTGCACGAGAGGTAGACAGGAGGGACCGATGCAGCCTACACCAGCCAAAAAAAATTGTCGCATGTGTCACTGTGAGGTGCGGTGTCCACATTCTGAGCGGGTGTGGTGATGCGTCGGAAATTGCCACACCACTCCCTCCCTACATTGCATCAGACGATCCACTTCGGTTGTAATGTGTGGGGCCAAATCAGCGCCGCTCCGGCAGAACCTGCTGTGAGTGTGCCGGCTCTGTGCCTCCCCCTTGTCTGCATCACGGCACCTCCCCTCCCCTGAAGGAAGCCCTATGCAGCGAAGGCCTGCCACAGTGTTTTATAGACGTGGTTGTTTGTCAGTCTTGCCTGTGTGTGGGTGTGTGAGGTGGCCACATTATGAGTGGGTGTCCCGGCCTGCATGTGCTGGCCCTGCTTTGTGTGTGGTGTCAGATGTGGTGCCAGACTCTGTGCAGATCACGTGAAGAGCGGGCTGCTCGGTGTGGTCTGCACGACAACAAGAGATTGCCGTTTGTGCTAACAACGCAGGAAACTTCGCTCTGCAGATCATGCAGGACACACCACACCCGCAGCAGGCGTGTGGGGTGTTCTCGCGATCGACGCATACCCGCTGGTTCTTCTCTCCCCTTTCTGATTTGCAGACACAAAATTTCTGCGTCCCACTCGCAGTGGGGGCAGCGTAGGTGTGCACTCGGTGCGACTTGCACTAAGCGAAAGGGCACCGTATCTGTGTCGATCTCAGGGGCAGCGAGTACGAAGCAACGGGTGCAGGAGGGGGTGTGTGAGGCAACTGTCTTGCAGAGTGTTCACCCGTCGACACACCTGGCGCAGTCTAGGGAGGCGGCAAAGCAGCCACGGTATATACGGCACCGATGGGTTACACAGAGCAGAGGCGGAGAGGTGTGGCCGAGCCCCCGCCCCTGCCACCCCTGTCCCGCCCGGCAATGGTCTCGCCTCACATTGGTGATTAGGACACCACATGCCAACACAGCCCCGTGCATGCAACAGGGGGTGAGGGATTGCATCCCAGTTTTTCAGATCTTGTTGCGGTGCCACACCTGCGTTTCACACATCAGGGCCACACCAGGGCCTGTGCGTGTGTCAGCTCTGTTCCTTGCCCTTCCCCCCGCATGTGACACATGTGGGATTGGAACGTGTGAATACTGTCGTCTCCAGTCAGTGCTGGTCGTGTGGCGGGTCTTTGCGAGGCATCGCAGCCCTCACTGCGACATTAAGCGGCACTGCGGGTGGAATGTTGGGTCGTCACCACACCGCACCACCACCACACAGGGAAGACGAAGGATGTCAGGAGCAGGAATGGGGGTGTTCCTGAAGGACAGGCTGAGTGGGGAGCAGCATGCGGTGCACATCGGGGAGGGCGACACCCCGGTTCATCTCAAGGCAAACGCACTCGACGTGGTGCTCGGGTCCCCTCCCGACGCGCTTCCCGAGGACGTGGAGCTCTCGATGGATGGGGTGGTGCTCGACGACAGCACCCCTCTGTCCGGTGCCGCACCTGTCTCCCACGGGTGCTCCATCGACGTCGCCCTCACTGGTACTCGCTTCGTGAAGGTCTTGGAGAAGCAAAAACACTTCAACTATTTTGGGTCTCACGTTGACCTCAAGAGCATACCTGCCTGGGCCCTGCGTCTGCGTGATGTGGCGTTTGCGGTGGTGTGGTGTGGCGGCAATGCGCTGCAGCACCTCGATGACTCATTCCGCAATGACAGACACATCGTCACCACAGCGGTCCGCAGAGGCTGTGGCGCACTTCAACACGCTTCCGAAGACCTGCGTGCAGATGAGGATGTCGTGCTGATGGCTAGATCCGGACTCAGGTTTGCATCACCTGCACTGCTCAGCAACAAACCCTTCGTCCTCACTCTTGTCCAGCGCTGGGGTGAATCACTCGAGTATGTCGATGCATCGCTGCAGGCCGACAGAGAGGTCGTCATGGCGGCAGTCCAAATCAACGGCAACGCACTCCAATACGCCTGTGAGTCCCTCCGCAACGACAGGCAGGTGGTCATGGCGGCAGGTAGTCTCAAGTACGCAAGTGCTGCACTGCGCAACGACAAGGAGCTTGTTCTCCGTGCCAGCCGGTCGGGATATTCGGTGTTCGAGCATGTCCAGACTCCTTCTGGGGCACTGCGTGACGACAGAGAGGTGGGGCTTGCTGTTGTGCGTCTGTCGCGACGCGCCTTCGAACAGGTATCTTCTGCACTGTGCCACGACACGGAGTTCCAGCGCGAGGCTGTGCTTTGGCACGGTGACGTGTTGAGGTACATCCCCAAGCCGGATCCGTGCTCAGATGTGCAGCTTCACCAATACCGAGACGTTGTGCTTGCAGCACTCGAGACCTACCCCGGAGCGCTCGAACACGCACACCCTTCCCTGCAGGGCGACAGGGAGGTGGTGCTCGCTGCGATGCACAGCAGAGCCCCGGCGGTAGCAGGGTGGGGCCCGTTGGGTCCGTTCTCTGCACTGCGCTATGCACCTCCACGCCTGAAGCGGGACGAGGAGGTGGTGCTGGCAGGTGTGCGCCGTGGCCCATGGGCACTCAGCGATGCAGACACCTCACTTCGCACCAACAGAGACTTCGTGCTGCAGTGTGTCAAGCTGCAGGGATGTGCCTTGGGGTGCGCCGACCCCTCTGTTCGTAGCGACAGGGAGGTGCAGCTTGCTGCGGTGGCACAGGACCCGCGTGCTTTCCATGTCTGTGATGAGTCGATCCGCAGCAACAGAGATGTGGTCCTATCAGCCGTGCGGAAGGACGGTGATATATTGGGGCATGCTTCATCCAACCTGCGTAAGGATCGTGAGGTCGTGCTTGCTGCTGTGAAGTCCTCGGAATTTGTGCTCGGAGATGTTGAGGTGACATTCCACAAGGACGAGGAGGTGGTGCTCGCAGCCACACACACTCACGGACATGCTCTTCAATACGCCGACCCTTCATTCCTCAGCAACCGAAACTTCATGCTTGCAGCCGTACGCAAGTGCGGATGCGCTCTTCGCTACGCCAGTGCTTCACTGTGCCGTGACAAGGAGCTTCAACTGGCGGCCGTGTTGCAGGACGGGAGGGCGCTGCAGTACGCTGACCCTTCACTGCGAAGCGACAGGTCGGTTGTGCTTCAAGCGGCTCGTGCACACGGCGAGGCTCTGCAGTTCGCCGATCCTGTGTTCTGTGGTGACGAGGAGGTGGTCCTCGCAGCCGTGACGAGTTGCGGCAGTGCGCTGCGCTTCGCCGACCACACACTGTGGAACAAGCGTGAGGTGGTGCTGGCGGCTGTGCGCCAGGAGGGATGTGCCCTGATGCACGCCCCCACAGCGCTGTGCTGCGACAAGGAGGTGGTGCTGGCGGCTGTGCGTGCCGACCCAGACGCCTTCCTCCACGCTTCTGCCCCGCTGCGCCGCGACAGCGACGTCGTTGCTGCCGCCTTCCCTGAGCTCCATCAGAACAAGAGGCGGCGGAAGTGAAGAGGGTGAGTCACTGCCATCCCACACAGCACCTGCCCCAGGATGCTGGAGGTAGGGGTGGATTTTTTCAGCACACATGTGGCGGGTGCTTGGAGTGCTGATAATGGATGGGATGTGGATGAGCATTACAAAGCAATTGACATGTGGCGGGAAGTGTCACGTGCTTGTTCGTGCCCTTGTGATCCCCACTCGTCGTGTGAGTGTGGAAGCGTCAACACACCTCAAGGAAACAGACAAATGTGCAGAACTCGCGCAGTGACACTTCTGCACTCCAGAGTCTTGTGCGCTTCTGGCTGAAGCACACACTCCTCTGCCCCACCCACCCCACTTGGTGGCCTAAGCATGCGTGTTCGGTTGGGGGAGTCTTGCTCGGTCAGAGGATACAAAGGAGATAGGGGGAGGGGGAGGTCAGTTCATCCAGTTCTGCTGTAGTATCAGTTCGCGTGCGGAGGGGCTGGAGCGGGGAACAAAGAGTCACAAATCCTGCTGTGAGTTGTGCGGTGTTTCCCCTCAGCCCCCCCCCCCCTTCCAACCTTGCGTATTGCAAGTGGTAGTAAAGAGAAAAACACGACAGGTCAGATCCAGTGCTCTCGCTGGTCGCCACGATCTGACAAACGGCATGGCGAATTTTGAGGTCGAAAAAAAGAGGGGAAAAAAAATTTCCGCAGGCGCTTCGCGCCTGCGGCGTCGATCACGTCGACACGTGACACACTGAGTGGACAGCATAACATATAACCTGCCCCACACTGATGTGGGCTTCATCGTCCGGCAGACATCGTGTGCCGCAGCCATGCAGTGCATGGACGGTGGTGAGAGACTCATCCGGCAGGCAGTTCCTTAGCCTCATCTTGAGGACCTTCTGGAGGTTTCAAACAGGGGGGTCTGAGGGGCAGAGCCCCCCAGCCGCCGGAGGCCACGGTAGTGAGCATCTGTTCATTGTGGGCGCACAGTTTCTATATTGTATCCGTAGTCGTAGGGCTGAACGCACGTTCAGCCACCGAGGGCTCAGGGAGTACGCGATGTGTTGCACCGACTACACAGCACTGGGTATTGCACCCATCTCCCGAGGAGAAATATGGGAGACCGTCCTTTTCCGGGCTCCACCAGCAATGTTGGCCCCTGTGAGGACAATACACTCCTTCAAGTGCGGAGAAATCCGCCATGTGAAAAAAAGCCCGGGGAAAAAAAAAAGGCGAAATTCGCCACGCAAAAAAGTGCCGTGAAAAAAAAAAGGCGAAAAAAACCACTTTTTTGCCACCGCGAGAGCACTGGTCAGATCCAAGTCTGATCCTAAATCGGAGTAAGTATAAGAGATTCGGCCAAAATATTTCTTTCCTTTTATTTTTTCCTTTTGGTTCTGAGCCAAGTAACATGGACCAATAACATTTCTGGAGAAAGGGGTCTTTGCTGGTCGACAAACTTCGACAAACTTCTTCAGTTTTCAGCCAATTCAACAGGAAATGCACCAAAATGCACTGACGACCACCCCGTAGCGAAGACCCCCAAAAAGAAATACCATGGCGTGAGCCACGGATTCGAACGATTCAAATAAAGCCATTTTCGGGAGGAAACAAAATGGGACTAAAAATGGGGGAAGTGGGGGCTGGGTGGGCCAGCCCCCACAGACCATGGCCTCCACCTGGCTTCCAGTGACTGGTTCCCGCGCGGCACTGGGTTCCTACCTGATGTCGGAGTGATCCACACCGAGTTCATCTTGGAAGGTACAGATGTTCACTACCGTGGCCTCCGGCGGCTGGGGGGCTCCGCCCCCCAGACCCCCCATGCAGACAGCGGCGTGTGCTGGCTTGTCCTTATGCGACTGGGGTTCTTCGCTACCGCCAAGTTTTCGTCAAAGTTCGGCGATTTCCTCCTATGCATACAGAGGAGGAAATGCACCAACACACTCGTCTGACTGCTTCTGCCCGCGCAGCACTGGGTTCCGACCTGATATCGGAGCGATCCACACCGAGTTCAGCTCGGAAGTTCACTACCGTGGCCTCCGGCGGCTGGGGGGCTCCGCCCCCCAGACCCCCCCTATGGCTATAGGTTCACATGAGTGTCCAGACTTGGATATCCCATGGCACCGATTCTGCCCTGGTGCTACCAGCGTGGCTTGCCATGCCCACAAGGGGTCACGGCGACTCCACCCCATCTGTTCATTCAACTCGTGATGCAAGCACCCGTCATGGCGGGCTTGGAAGTGAGAAGCCGGGAAACACCGATGTTTTTCAGGAGTGTGGCGTGACCGGCAACACCACCACCACCACCACCACCGCCACGACAGGTCTGCATCTACAATGCGTTCGTTCATGATGGTCGCCGCCGTGGGGGTGGCGAGTGTGCTTGGGCAGGACCCGTGCACGCAGATCGAGTCGTGCACGGACTGCGTGAACTCTGTCAGCAACTGCGGGTGGTGCTCCACGAAGGTGGTGTACGAGACGGGGATTGTCGGGGCGCACTGCGCGGGCCCGAGCTCTGGCCCGGCGTTCACGTGCTCGGGGATCTACTCCACGGAGGAGTGCGTGAAGGGGTACCTGTGCAACACGATGACGTACCAGTGCTACGAGGGGGCGGGCGGGGAGGGGAGCCGGAAGGAGGAGTGCGAGGCGGCGTGCACGGACAGGACGCCGGTGCCCGGGCCGCCCGCGCCTCCGGGGACGGGGTACGAGTGCGAGGCTGCGACGGGGGACTGCAGGGTGGCGGGTGTGGGGAAGGGGGTGCCGCTGGCGGCGTGCCAGGCGGGCTGCGTGGTGCCGGCGCCGCCCGCGCCGACGGCGACGCCGGCCCCGGCTGCGCCTGTGTACGTGTGCTCTGCGGCGCACAACTACACGTGCGTGGAGGCGGCTGCAGGGACGCCGGGTGCGGCGGCGGAGGGGATCTGCGAGGAGGACTGCCAGAAGCCGTCGCCGCCGGGGCCGCCGAGCCCGCCGTCGCCGCCCAGCCCCCCGACGCCGCCGTCGCCGCCGAGCCCGCCGCTGCCGCCGGCACCGCCGGCCGCGAAGGTGTACAAGTGCGACTACACCGAGGGGCAGTGCAAGGAGGTGCCGCCGGGGACCAGCGGGGCGGGGTCGCTGCTGGTGTGCAACGGGACGTGCCACACGGCGCCGCCGGGCCCGGCGTCGGGGTTCCGCTGCCGCTTCGAGGACTTCCAGTGCGTCGCGGGCGGGACGGAGGCGCAGGAGGACTGCGAGCGCGACTGCCTCGGGTGGTACGCGTGCGACGAGGCGTCGAAGACGTGCCTGTCGGTGAATGCGAGCCATGCGGGGGCGACGAACAGGACGGCGTGCGACGCGAACTGCGCGACGGAGTACGTGTGCAACACGGCGACGCTGCAGTGCCTGCACGAGCCCGGGTCGCAGGGCAACACGTCTGCTGGGTGTGAGGCGTACTGCCAGGAGTCGTGGTCGTGCCAGGACGACCTGACGTGCAAGTCGGGCCCGCCCGGCAGCGGGATCCCGGACAAGGCGATGTGCGAGAGCGTGTGCGTGCCCGCGTACCAATGCAACGCGGAGACGCTGAAGTGCGACGCGGTGGCCCCGAGCAAGGGGTCGTCCCTGGAGCGGTGCGAGCTGGGGTGCGTGGCGAACTACGCGTGCAGCGACGACTGGCAGTGCGTGGAGGTGGCGCCCGGGCACGGGTACCGCAACCGGTCGGGCTGCGAGGACGTGTGCGTGAAGCCTGCCCCGTACTACCAGTGCAACTACGACACGTACCGGTGCGACGAGGTGTCGGCAGGGTCCCCGCCCCCGGCGACGAGCAACAAGACCGCGTGCGAGGAGGGGTGCGTCATGCCGCCGCCGACCCCGGGCCCGCCGAGCGGGCTGAAGGGGCTGTGGCGCGCACTGCAGGTGCAGAACGGCTACACGCCCGGGGAGTTCGACGTGCGCTTCGCGGAAGACGCGATGGCGGTTGTGTCCAGCACTGGGGTGGCGATGCAGGGGTCTGTGGAGACGGCTGCCGACAGCACCGTGCTCATCAACGTGCAGGTGGGGGCCGGGGCCGGCAAGGTCGTGCGTGCGCTGTTCCAGGCCCAGAACAGCCCGGGCCCCGAGGCTTCGTACGGCGAGTTTGCGCTGGGCCACCCCGGCGGCGACGCCCCGCTGAGCATCAGCACAGCGATGAAGAGCAACCTGACGGTGTACGTCATGGCGAAGTGCCTGAGCCAGGCGTGCGCCTTCCGCATGCAGCGCGAGTCGGCGTCTGCACGTGCCGGTGTGAGCCTCAGCGGGGACGCCGAGATTGTGAGCCTCGGGGGGCGTGTGGCGAAGAAGAACCTGCCGCAGGTGCAGGTGCAGGGGGATGTGAATGACCCTTGCCTTGCCCACGGGAGCAGCTGTGAGGTGTGTGCCGACTGAGTGTGTGAACAGTGCCCTGTCGTTGTTGTTGTTGTTGTGTGTGTGCATGGTTCTGCCCTTCGTCTGCTTCCCCTCACACCTTCACACCCCACACAGGCATGCCTGGGCTTCAGCAAGACGTGCGGTTGGTGTTCGGTGACCGTTACCTACCAGGTATGATGGTGATGATGATGATGGCGGTGTTGGGGGCATGTACCACCCTCCCTGCCAGCTTCTGCTGTTGTTGTTGTGTTGGTGCTTGCACTTTTTCCACGGTGATACCTTCTTGGCTCCCGTTCGTTGATGTGACTTTCTTGCGTGCATGTGTCCTGCACCTCGTGTCCTGCACGCACACACGCCACCGCACACCACAACACAACACAGGAAGGTACGAACGGGACGCGCTGTGCAGGCACCTCCCTTGGGATTGAGCCCTTCACGTGCAACGGGAAGTACTCGACTGGCAGCTGCCCGGGGCCGACGCCGCCCCCGTCGCCGACGCCGGCACCCACGCCACCCCCGGGCCCGCCGACCCCGACGCCCCCGCCTGCCGACCTGAAGTACGAGTGCAACTTCACATCGCTGCAGTGTGTGGACACCGGGCGTGGCAAGCAGACGCTTGAGGGCTGCGAGAGCTTCTGCCAGAACCCGAAGCCGTCTCCTCCTGCTGACGTGCTGGGGTACTGGCGCGGTTACCAGGTATGTTGTGATGATGTGATGTCTGCGTTGTGTCGGGTCGTGCAGCTGCAGCCTCCCAGAAACACGTGACACATGCGCGCTGCCACGTGCCTGTCCCCTGTCAATCCCCTGTCCCCATACATGCAACGCCACTTGCAGATCGTGAACGGGTACTCTGCGGGTGAGGTCGACATCACCTTCACAAAGAGCGTGACGACGATGTACGTGAACGGGACGCAGCTGTGGGAGGCACACGTGCAGACGTACGGTGGGGTGTACATGCGCTTCGACATCGTCAGCGGGAAGTACCAGGACACGACCTTCCAGGTGATGTACCAGAAGACGTTTGTGAACCTGATGAAGGCCATGTCGCTGGCATTCAGCGCCCCGAACGAGCCGATGCCGGCGTCCTTCGACGAGGCGATGGTGCAGCCTGATGACTCGTACATCTTCTACCAGTGCGCCGACGCCTCGTGCGTCTTCACGCCCCCGTCGCAGTGAGCGAAACGTTTCCACATGTGATGCCGTTCTGGGGGGCACGCACCGCTGCGGCTGCATCTGGAGCTGGAACTGTTGATTTCCTGCACCGGCGTGTTTGCGTGCCCCCCCAACCCCCCTGCGTGTTCAGTTCTGATCACTTCCCCACTTCCACCATTCGTATATTTTCCCGACAACAGTTTGATTTTTGACCTGCTCTCTGACGCCGTGACTGTGTGCCACGCTCGTCTCCCGCTTTTTCCCGACCTGACCCGCCATGGAGATACTTTTCCCTGCACACTTCAATGTGGGTGGAAAGTGTCACGCGCTTTTGTTCATGCCCTTTGTGCTCCTCACGACACCATCATTCCCAGAAGTGTGAGTGTGGAAGTGTCAACGCAAAGGTAAAGGGAAAGCAAAAGTGCAGATCAAAGCGCAGGGACACTTTCTCACCGGGCCTTGCACACGCGGGGTTGATACTTTGTGGCCCCCTGCCCTGCTGCTGCCGCTGTGCTACCCCATGCCCACCACCCCCTCCCTTCATCCCAACTCTTGCCCTCTGGCAGGGCTGTGTGTGGTGCCTCGGCAGTCCCAGTGTTGCCCGAGGCTATTCCGCCCGACCCTTGGCTCGGGGTTTTGCCGTCGGGACAACGGGGCTGGCGACGACGGGGTCTTGTTTCAGCTGCGGGAGGGCGATGTCACTTCTGCACGCCCGTGTCGGATACTGTGGGGCTGTCTTTGTAAGGAAGAAGAAAGGCAGGTCGTCGGTACCGAAATGAAAGCAGTATATGTATCGCGGTGAGGTGCAGGCGGCGGTGCGCATGCCCACGCAACGCACATCGATGCGATCTGGTTATTCGTTGTTTATGGAATCATAGTTGATTTTTTTGGTAGAACGCGCAAATCACCCGCTCGGGCGAGAAGTGTGTTAAGCCTAAAAAGGAGCTGTGGCAGCAATGTGGGCGTGTAGTCTGCATTATTTGCTTCTCTGCCTTATCAGTACATTCACCTTCCTTCTGCAGATTAACACCCCGGTTGCACAAACAAACACATTACGTACCGCCGGCTCCTTTTTTGCAAGAACAGCTTGATTATCGCACTCAAAAGACTCGTAGCCCAGCGCTCGGTATCTGTCTGTAATGCAAGCTGTGTCCCCTGGCCTCGGCTTGTGGGTCAGTGAAGCCACTAATATCGACATGAGACTGAGTATACACTTTTTTTTTGCGATGAAACAGCATGTTCTCGTCACTGCTTCATTCGGCTCTCCTTGCGGGCCGGTTACCAACATTTTTTTGGATTTGGCGCACAAACAACAGCCTTATCTTTTTGTCGTTCCCATTCTCTCGAACTGTCCCCCACCCCCTCCCCCTTCACACTCCCGTTCCTTTCCCCACCCCATAGCTTTTATCTGCCGCCACCCGATCGCATTCTTTTAGGGAGGCAAGGCAGCAAACGAGCCTGCCATTTCCGGCACCATCCTGTGTTTTGCTTGCGGAAGCAGGACAATATGAACAAGGCAAACGGCACCATGGCGCGACGACGCACCACAGCAAGCTTCTTGTTTCGATTTTGCTCTGCCGCACGGCCAGATGGTTTGTTGCGGCGGATGCACTCGGCAGGAAGGGCAGGCGGGCCACTCGATGGTGCAACCCTTGACACGGCCAACAGAGGCAGCAAGGGCCAGGATGGGCTGCGTGTGGTTTTTCTTTTGGTGTTGGCTTCGGTGCAGAGGGGTGATTGCTCCCCACGAGCAGATGCATGTCGCTGCGCACACAGCACAGCCACCTGAGCCCCGCCCTGCGGGGTCTCAAAGGATGGGGAGCGGGAGCAAGCGCTCACGGGGCCAATTCTTACAGTTTGGCCGCCTTGTGAATTGCTTCCGCGACCTGGCAGCTCAGCTCAATGTCCCAGCAAGACAGCGTCTCCCAGCATTCGCCGCTCTGCACCGAGAGATACGATGGGACGTGGAAGCGTTTGGCGCACACCGCATTCCGGGAATGTGGGGTTCGAACGGATTCAGTGCTGCACACCGGTGGACCGTGTGTGCACAGCATCGTAGCTCTTGCAAAGACTGAGAGGTGTGCCGAAGGCCACAGGCATGCTGGACTGCTGCAGGCCCCCCGCCCCCCCTGGCATTTCCCCTTGCATCCGCCCCGACCGCATGTGTGGCATGCGGGTTTGGAGTGTGAGAAGGCGCGAATCACCGCAATCCTCCCCAGCAATGTGCCGTCTTCCCATCACACCACCTGGCACAAGCACTCACGCAGCACGCTTCCACACACACAGGCAAGAGCAAACATGTCAGGAGAAGGAATGGAGGTGTTCCTGAAGGACAGGCTGTGTGGGGAGCAGCATGCGGTGCACATCGGGGAGGGCGACACCCCGGTTCATCTCAAGGCAAACGCACTCGACGTGGTGCTCGGGTCCCCTCCCGACGCGCTTCCCGAAGACGTGGAGCTCTCGGTGGATGGGGTGGTGCTCGACGACAGCACCCCTCTGTCCGGTGCCGCACCTGTCTCCCACGGGTGCTCCATCGACGTCGCCCTCACGGGTGCTCGCTTCGTTGATATGTTGCAGCAGCAGAAGCGTGACAACCCGTGGAAATATGGGCCCCGGGTTGACATGAAGACCATACCTGCCTGGGCACGAGGTCTGCGTGATGTGGCGCTTGCGGTGGTGCAGTGTGACGGCAGTGCGTTACGGCACCTCGATGACTCCTTCCGCAATGACAACGATATCGTCACCGCAGCTGTGCAGAGTGACGATGATGCATTTCAACACGCTTCCGCAAGCATCCGTGGGGACCAGGACATCGTGCTGTTGGCTGCGAACAGATGTTGGGATGCGGTCAGGCATGCATCACCTGCACTGCTCAGCAACAAGCCCTTCGTCCTCACTCTTGTCCAGCGGTGGGGGTCGATACTCAGCTATGTTGCTCCATCGCTGCAGGCCGACAGGGAGGTTGTCATGGCTGCTGTCCAAAGCAACGGCCTCCCGCTCGTGTACGCCTGTGAGTCCCTCCGCAACGACAGGCAGGTGGTCATGGCCGCAGGTGGGGACCTCAAGCACGCAAGTGCTGCACTGCGCAACGACAAAGAGATCGTCCTGCGTGCCGTCAGGCTGGGTTACGGTGTTGATGATTCTGGCCTCTGTGGCGACAGGGAGGTGATGCTGGAGGCCGTGCGTTCGTGCGCAGTCACCTTCGACAACGCTTCTTGGGCACTGCGCCACAACACGGAGTTCCAACGCGAGGTTGTTCTGTGGGACGGAGGGGTGTTCGGGTATCTCCCCAAGCCGGTAGATGTGTCACTGCACCAAGACCGAGGCCTTGTGCGCGAAGCACTCATGACCTGCCCTTCTGCACTCAAACATGCCGACCCTTCCCTGCAGGGCGACAGGGAGGTGGTGCTCGCTGCGATGCACAGCAGCAGAAGTTTCGGTAAGGAAGATGCACTGCGCTGCGCACCCTCACACCTGAAGAAGGACAAGGAGGTGGTGCTGGCAGGTGTGCGCCGTGCACCACGCGTGCTCCAAGAAGCAGATACTTCGCTTCGCACCAACAGAGACTTCGTGATGCAGTGTGTCAAGCTGCAGGGATGTGCCTTGGGGTACGCCGACCCCTCTGTGTCCAGCGACAGGGAGGTGCAGCTTGCTGCGGTGACACAGAACCCAGTTGCTTTGCAGTACTGTTGTGATGAGTCGATCCGCAGCAACAGAGACATAGTCCTCACAGCCGCGTGGGCTGGGGAGTCGGCTTTGGGGAGTGCTTCATCCAACCTGCGCAAGGATCGTGAGTTCGTGCTTGCTGCTGTGAGCTGGTCGCAGTTTGCATTCGAATATGCTGATCACACATTCCGCAAGGATGAGGAGGTGGTGCTCGCAGCCACACACACTGACGGGTATGCTCTTCAATACGCCGACCCTTCATTCCTCAGCAACCGAGACTTCATGCTTGCAGCCGTACGCAAGTGCGGGTGCGCTCTTCAGTACGCCAGTGCTTCACTGTGCCGTGACAAGGAGCTTCAACTGGCGGCCGTGTTGCAGGACGGGAGGGCGCTGCAGTACGCTGACCCTTCACTGCGAAGCGACAGGTCGGTTGTGCTTCAAGCGGCTCGTGCACACGGCGATGCTCTGCAGTTCGCCGATCCTGTGTTCTGTGGTGACGAGGAGGTGGTCCTCGCAGCCGTGACGAGTTGCGGCAGTGCGCTGCGCTTCGCCCACCACACACTGTGGAACAAGCGTGAGGTGGTGCTGGCGGCTGTGCGCCAGGAGGGACGTGCCCTGAAGTACGCCCCCACAGCGCTGTGCTGCGACAAGGAGGTGGTGCTGGCGGCTGTGCGTGCCGATCGAGGCGCCTACATCCACGCGTGTCCCCCGCTGCGCCGCGACAGCGACGTCGTTGCTGTCGCCTTCCCTGAGCTGCATCAGAACAAGAGACGGCGGACACACAAAGGCAACAAAACCAGACAAACCCCCCCAATGTTGTGACAAGCAAACCTTGTAAGTTCTGCAGGAATTTGCACATTCTTAAACCTTGATACCAAGACACAACGAGAGACGGCGGACGTGAAGAGGGCGAATCACTGCCATCCCACAGCCCGCATCGCGCCGAGTGAGGTGTTGCATCGTGCAACACCCCGCTCTGTTTCAGGGTCCCCACATGGGTCCCGACGAGGCCAGTTTTGGCGCATTGATATCACGCTTGTTATCTTCGACAACTGTCGAAACCTGCTGATCCTCGACGAACCCCGAAGTGATGAGGTTCTGTTGGTCGAGCACGCGAAGTGTCAGTCAAAAGAATAGAGCTGTGTGTGTCCCAGCAAATGTGTGCGTGTTTACAGCTCCAGCATCACACCTGTCAGTGCCCCAATTAGAGAGGTGCAGGGCTTTGGGGGCAGTGGAGGCAAGCCCTCCTCAGCAGGCGTGGGGGTGTTGCTTGTGTGTTTTTTTGAGCACATTTATGATGCGTAAAAGTGTAGGAGTGCTTCCGACGACCCTGTTCCTTTTCTTGTGTCTAGCTATCTCGTGTTCACATGTGCACCACACCCACATCAAATCATCAGGCTATAGGGTGGTGGAAGCGTCAACGCATCATTAAGGAAGAAGTAAGCACGGTTGCTACGCTTTTGCCCAGATTTTGGTGCGCAAACAACAGACCCTCTTTTCTTTTGAAAGCAAAGGAAAATCTCCGATTCCCTTTTTCTCGTAATGGTTTGTCCTTTGTGTGCCGTCTCCTTGTGCGCCAACAGGGGGGGAGGGGGGGGCTTAATCACCAGCAGGAAGATGTACGCAATGACATGCCAGAGAAGCAGGTGGCGCAGAAAAAGAGAAGGGGTCTCGACAATCAAAACTCCCCACCCCCACCCCCCCTTCCTCCTGGGCTAACATTGCAAGAAGGTGCTGGGAGACTTGCTTTTCCAGTCACCCTCGACAATCAAACCCCACGCCCCTCCTCCTCCTCTTGCCATCGGCTGCACGAAGAATCACATCAGTGTGGCGCCTTGTTCAACACACTGTTCGGTTTGTCGCTGTGAGGGCCTTCGCTCAGAAATGCAGCATGAAGTGCATAGCCCCTGAACCCGCCTCACAGCACTTGCTGCAGAGTGACACAGTTTGACACACACAGTGTATCACAGAGCGAATGCCCATTTGTTTGTCTGGCAATCATTCCTTCCTGGGCTTGCGTTGGGACCATCCACTGCACCACACGCACACACAACCCGTGCCCGCCCCCGCAGGAAGGGATCCTTCCACGGACAGAGCCTTCTGCTCCGTGCTGTGTGCAAGCCTCCCCGTCTCACTCTCACTCTCTTTCTGTTGTGTTCTCTTCCCCTCCCCATCTTCTCGCCGGCGCGCCGCACGATGCAGCAGCGGCTGCTCGGGCTGCCACGGATGCTGGCGGTGTTCGTGCTGGGTGTGGGGCTGGCACAGGGCAGCATCTACTCGCAGTACACGCTGGACGGGCCGGCAGTGGAGGACGCGTACGGACGCACAGACTCGGAGAAGCAGATCTCCCTCGGAAGCGGTGATGATGCTGTGTGCGGCAGGTCGTACCACGCCAGGCCGCGTGACTTCATCAGCCTGCAGGCATCGGTCGGGGCGCCCACGGGGAACGCAGACTTCTCCGTCGCCGGGTATGTGAAGCCTGTGGCGCTGCAGGGGAACAGGGGGGTGTTCGCCATCGGTGCCACGAGGAGGGAGCGCCGAGCAACCGGGCAGTGGGGTGCCTGGGTGTCGGTGGGCAGGTCGGGGCATCTGGGGATGCACACCACCACCACTGCAACGAGAAGCAGGGCGCTGCTGCGCCCCGGTGTGTGGGCGCACGTCGTGCTGACGTACACAGCGGCAGAGACGGAGCTGCGGCTGTGGGTGGACGGCAAGGTTGTGCTGACGAGGAAGGTGGCAATGGACCTGCGGCAGAACTCCAGCGGGGGGGGCATGTCCATTGGTGCGGCGCGCGCAGACGGAGGGCGCACGCGCGGCGAGTTCTTCATCGACCATGTGAGCTTTGCCAACCATACCGTCACAGACGTGCAGGAGGTGGCGGCACCGTGCCTGGGTGGGCCGTCGCCGCCGACCCGTGCACCCACACCGCCTCCTACGGCGGCACCGACACGTGCCCCTACGCCTGTGCCGACTCCCGAGCCGACACCTGTTCCGAGAACGCGCGCACCGGCGACGCCTGTGCCGACCCGGGCGCCACTCCCTGCAACGCCCGCGCCCGTGCCCGTGCCCGTGCCCGCCCCGACACCCGACAACGCCGCCGTGTGTGCACAGAAGGGGTCCGTGTGCGGGCCCGTTCGCGACGGCGCTGGGAACACGGTGGACTGCGGGGACTGCGACGACGACGGCAAGACGTGTTCGTTCGGGCGCTGCGAGGCGACGTGCACCCTGCCGCAGTATGCCAACAAGAGGGGCCCGTTCGACAGCCTGTTTGCGTACGTGCCGCTGCAGTTCACATACGAGGACCTGTCGGAGTACGAGCACCCTGTGGAGGTGCAGCTGCTGGCAAACGACAGCAGGAGTGCGGACACCTTCCCGTACGAGAGTGCGGTGGACATGACGGACAAGGTGGTGGAGGTGGACTTTGGGCTCGAGACGGTGGGGCCTGTGGCGACGCTGTCGTTCAAGGTGATGCCGCGTGCTCTGGGGCAGAGCGGGGTGGTGCTGACCTTCGGCCCGCTGGCGGTGTCTGAGGCGGGCGGGAAGCTCTCCGTGACGGTGGGCGGGGTGACGGTGGTGAACGAGGCGCAGGCCTTCAGCCACCGGCGCTGCAACCACGTTGTTGTGCAGCTCTCGAGCGGCAGCGTGGCCACGTTTGTGAACGGGCGCCACACGAGGCGCGCCCTCGGGCGTGCCGCCCCGCTGACGCTGGGGGGGTCGCTGACGGTCGGGCGCTACCCCGGGAAGGTGTGGGACGTGCGTGTGTACGAGAGGGCGCTGGGGGCGCGTGAGATTGCGGAGCTCGGGGATGACTGCGACAGCGGGCTCAGCATGGCGGTGCCGGACGCAGAGTACGCGAACTACATGTGCGGGGTGTACTACTGCATCTACTGGCCTGCCGGGGTGACGGACACAACACAGGAGAGCTTCGACTACCAGCTGTCCGGGCACGACATGACGTGGGAGCACAACCTGCTGGAGACCGGGATGTACGTGCACGGGGCCCTGTGTGCGGAGATCGCAAAGCCGCGGCACCTGCTCCTGACGCGGAAGTACCGCAAGCGGTGGGTCACGAGGTTCAACTTTGGGAGCCCGTGGAACCAGTATGTGCTGCACGAGAACTTCCACGCGTTCCAGAAGCGCACCGGCGGGTCCGGGAAGTTCCTGGCCGAGTCGACCGCATCGTGGGGGGCGTTCTCGATGAAGCCGACCACATATGACTCGATCCTCGGGTCGTACACGCTGCATCCGCAGCTGACGCTGTGGACCACCCAGAAGTCGGTGTTTGAGGACGGGGCGATCCACCTCGCGAGGGGTGGCCACCAGTACGGGGCTGCCATCTGGTGGTGGTACGTCACCCACCACGTGCTGGGGGAC